>JANRMT010062851.1:2168897-2183254 GCA_026402145.1 Polypterus bichir lapradei | reverse complement strand
GTATATGTCACTCGCTCGCTTCTTATTGTTTCGCTGCCTTCTCAATTATATAATGCATGTTTTCTTCAGCGCTTTTTGGGCCTCTTCCTGGTTTTCTACGTACTGCGTGATTACGTGGGAGGCGTGATGATGTCAGACGAAACTCCGCCCCCACGGGTTTCAAGCTCATCTCCATTACAGTAAATGGAGAAAAACAGCTTCCAGTTATGACCATTACGCGTAGAATTTCGAAATGAAACCTGCCCAACTTTTGTAAGGAAGCTGTAAGGAATAAGCCTGCCAAATTTCAGCCTTCTACCTACACGGGAAGTTGGAGAATTAGTGATGAGTCAGTCAGTCAGTCAGTCAGTCAGTCAGTCAGTGAGGGCTTTGCCTTTTATTAGTATAGATTTACAGGACAAAAGACGCTGATGGAGAGGTGAGAAGAGATTTAAGGTGGGACGGATCTACAAGTTTTTTCGTAGGCTCTGGTAATTCTAGTGTTAAAATTTGGCTTAGATGCATCCCATTCTATTGATCATCGCTAAGATGTTTCTACACCTTGTTTGGATTCTACCTGTGGTAAATTCAATTGTAGCGTAAGTTTTGTGAATGTTGTATTGGACCGAGGTGGAAGCTCAGTCTGCGGACAAAGCTTTTGATTTAGCAGTCAGACAATATCCCCACTGTCACCTACACTCTATTGCCAAAAGTATTGGGACGCCTGCCTTTACACACACATGAATTTTAATGACATCCCACTCTTAACCCACAGGCTGTAATATGAAGTCTGGCCACCCTTTGCAGCTCTTAACAGCCTCAACTCTTCTGGGAAGGCTTTCCACAAGGTGTAGGAGTGAGTGTGTTTATGGGAATCTGTGACCAGGAGAGCACTGGTGAGGTCAGGCGCTGATGTTGGATGAGAAGGCCTGGCTCGCTCGTAGTCTCCGCTCGAATTCCTCCCAAAGGTGAGGTCAGGGCTCTGTGCAGGCCACTCAAGTTCCTCCACACCAAACTCGCTCCTCCATTTTTATTTACAGACCTTGCTGTGTGCCCTGGTGTGTGTGTGCAGTCATGGTGCCATCCCACAAACTGTTCCCACAAAGTGCAAAATGGCTTCATATGCTGAAGCATTACGAGTTCCTTTCACTGGATCCAAGGGGCCAAGTCCAACCCCACACCTTAATTTCCCCTCCACCAAAATTTACACTTGGCACAGTGCAGTCAGGCGAGTCCCGTTCTCCTGGCCAGACTCAGAGGACACATCTGCACTGCTCTCAAGTCCAGTGGTATTGTGGTGGGCTTTACACCACTGCATCAGACGCTTTGCATTGCACTTGGTGATGTCAGGCTTGGCTGCAGCTGCTCGGCCATGGAGAACCATTCATTTCCTGAAGCTCTCTCTCTACGCTGCACTGTTCTTGAGCTTTTGGAGGTCTGTAGCTGTTGACTCTGCAGAAAGTTGGCGACTTCTGCCCACCTCAGCATGCGCTGTCCCCGCTCTGTGATTTGACGTGGCCTACCACTTGGTGGCTGAGTTGCTGCTGTTCCCAATCGCTTCCACGTTGTTATAACACCACTGACAGCTGACTGTGGAATATTCAGTAGCAAGGAAATGACACGAATGGCACAGGTGGCATCCTGTCACGGTACCAGGCTTGAATTCACTGATCTCCTGAGAGCCACCCATTCTGTCACAAATGCTTGTAGGAGCCAGCAGTCTGCATGCCGAGGTGCTCGACGTTATACACCTGTGGCTGTGGAAGTGACTGGAACACCAGAATTCAATGAGCTGGCAGGGGGGTCCCAATACTTTTGGCAGTACAGCGTATGTTCATTGACTGAAAGAATGGAATTGTAAGCACAAGGAGCCAAAATGAGGTTTCTGCACTGGGGTGCCATGCTGACTCTTCATGACAGAAGTAATACTTCTTGAGATCAAGAGAAGCCGACTGAGGTGACTTAGGCAGGTTGACAGATGTGTCCTGAGTGTCTCTCTCTCTCTCTCTGTGTCTCTCTAGGGTTGTACCTGACGTGTTTTAATTAAAAAAAAAAAAAAATGGAGGGGCAGACCCAGGGCAACATACCGGATGATCTGAAGGCAAGTGAAGCCTTGCAGTGCACACTATAAAGTCATCACACAGGGGACAGCACACTGCCTTCCACACCCAAGAGCTGGCAGGCGTCACAGAAAGGTCAGCCGTGCTCACTGAACCATCAGGCTTGAACTTTACCGTCCAGTGCCTTGGCCAGGGGAACGTGACTGTCATGAAAAAGAAAATGATCAGCATGCAATCAGACATTCTCAACTCCAGATAACGATCAGTTAGGTCAATGCCAGAAAAACAAAAACGGAACAACATGAAGAAGTCTGCTTCAGTTTTTGTGTGTTTAAGGTCACTTGAAAAAGTGACACACAAAACAGACTGTTACTGTGAAAGATGACCAAATAGATTATTAGAGAACTGAAATCTCTTTAAAATAAAATCTTATAAAAGGAGGACCTTGATGACTGTCGGGTAGTTAATGCTATTAATGTAAACACTTTTATTTGCTGACAGTTCATTATTCTGCATTTGTCAGAATGGCATCCTTTCTTTGTGGGATTTCCATGTCCTCTCCGAGTTAATGAGGAAGTTTCTTCTAATATTTGAGGGTCATTGCTCAAGGGCCCAACGGAGTAGAGTCACTCCTGCCGTTTACAGGATCCAATTGCCAGCACAGATCCCTTCTACTAAAACATAAGTAACATGATAGTTAGAATTTGTTACTGACCCTCACCTATTCTGTTTCTCTTCTTGGTACTCAAATGTGGCACTCGGTGCCCACGGCCCACCTGCCCAGTTGTTTTGCCTGCCTAAGGTAAAGTCATCCCTGATGGAGGAGTGCAGGATTCATCAGGTAGAGGGGTCCTTTCATCCGATTGGTTGGCCCAGCGCTGACTCAGCTGTGGAATGGCCAATAGGGGGAGGCGGCTTGATGGCCGACGTCTCCAGGACTCTAAACAAATCCAAATCATATTATGGGATATCATCTACTGTTAAATTCTGCTCCGTACTTGTACATTTTGTATTTCTTATACTGTATTGAGGATTTGTTCTGTTCTGTGTAGTGTCTTGTATTGTCCCCCTTTTTCTTTTTGACACCAACTGCATGTCCGATCTACCTGGAAAGGGGACTCTCTTTTTAAGGGGTCTCGCCTTTGCCGAGGTTTCTTCCATTTTTTTCCCTACAAGTGTTTTTTTTAGGAGTTTTTCCTTTGTCTTCTTAGAGAGTCAAGGCTTTGGGGGGCTGGCAAGAGGGAAGGCAGGGCCTGTTAAAGCCCATTGTGGCACTTCTTGTGTGATTTTGGGCTTCACAAAAATAAATTGTATTGTATTGTACAGGGAGATATTCTGTGATAACTCTCGCTCGGACGAAGTAATCTGAACGAAACAACGTGCAATGTGCTCCGCAGTATATGGAGCTTCGATCAAGTCGGGATGCCACTGTGCTGGAGCGATGAGGTAGGCACCAGACAGCCATTTAACCTCCATTTCCAACTTCTGGGTACCTCCCGCCTGTACCCCTTCACTCAGTCAGGAAGGTGGTTTACAGTACTGAGCAGCACATTGTCTTCATGGGGCGAACCTACTGGGTCACCAATTCGTTTAAGCGATGCCAGAATCAACTGGATGATCACAAATTAACGGAAGGCGACTTCCTGCAAGATGGAGCAGCTTGTCACACATCGGTAAGAAGCGCACGGCAGACAACAGGGTCATTTCAAAAGGGGCTTTGGCCTCCACGGTCGCCGGATCTGACACCACCAGACGTCTTCCTTTGGGGTCTGCTCACAAGAAAAGTCTATCGGAACAACACTGTGGAAGATCAGAAGGAAAACATCCAATGTGAAATTGCTGCTAACCCCGAGATGTCAAGTCGAGTTCTGAAAGTCCCTAAAAGTCCTCCTGTCCACCACACTACTTGGTCGCCTATTCCAAGTGTCTGTCATTCTTTGTGTAAAGAAAAACTTCCTAAAGTTTGTGTGAAATTTGCAGATAAGTTCAGGAATGTGGAGCACCCCGTCGAAATGTGTCCTGGAGAAAACAGAAACCACTTCCAGCATCGCATGTCATGCAATCGATTACACAAACGTCAAGGTGTGGAGCGGATTTGCTTTGGTTCAGATGGCTTCATCCTAACGGGAGATACAACAGAATATTCGGGGTCTCGTTCGAGTGAATCTCCCTTGTATTTATAACTGATGTTGTACAAGTGAATGGAAGGTGGAACTCACCGGGCTGTGTGGCCGTGCAGAGGAGTAAGTGAGCCTGCTGGCAGGTCTGATTCACGAGTCCCAGGCTCATCGTGCTAAGCATCACAGTTCGGTTACGGCACCAATTTACAGTATTTGTGCAAATTCCGACAGAAAGGCTGTGGGCCGGGTTGGGTTTCCCTCCTCACTCATGCGCCTAGCCTCCATTCCAGTCGCTCTACCTCTCGCCACATGTTGGAGCGTACCTCGCCTCCACTTAGCTAGCAATACCTGTTTGTCTAGCAGACATTAGAGAATTAGAACAATCGGGACGAGAACAGGCCATTCAGCCCAACAAAGATCACCAGACCGCTCCACTTATTTTTTCCAAAAAAAAACATCAAGTCGAGTTCTGAAAGTCCCTAAAGTCCACCACACTACTTGGTCGCTTATTCCAAGTGCCTATCGCTCTTTGAGTAAAGAAAAATGTTCCAATGTTTTTGTGAAATTTCCCCCTAACAAGTTTCCAACTGTGTCCCTGTGTTCTTGATGAACTCATTTTAAGTCACCGTCTCGATCCACTGGACTAATTCCCTTCATAAACACTTCAGTCAGGTCTCCTCTTCATCTCCTTAAGGCTCAGCTCTTTTAATTTTTCCTCATCACTCATCCCCTGTAGCCCTGAATCAGCCCAGTTGCTCTTCTCTGGACCTTCTCTTGTGCTGTTATGTCCTTTTTGTAGCCTGGAGACCCAAACTACACCCAGCACTCCAGATGAGGCCTCACCAGTGTGTTATAAAGCCTGAACAGAACCTCTTGTGACTTGTACTCCACACGTCAAGGCACTATATAACCTGACAGTCTGTTCGCTTTCTTAATGGCTTCTGACGACTCTCTGGATTTATTAGAGAATTAGAAAGATTTAAATGAGAGCAGGCCATTCAACCCAGCAAAGCTTGCTTATTCCATGTATCTGTGGTTCTCTGTCTGAAGAAACACTTCCCAATGTGATATTTCCCCTTAGTAAGTTGCCAACTGTGTCCCCGTGATCTTGATGAACTCATTTTAAAGTAACCATCTTGATCCACTGCACTCATTCCCTTCATCATTTTAAACACTTCAGTCAGGTCTCCTCTTCATCTCTGTGAAGGCTCAGCTCTTTTAATCTTTCCTCGTAACTCATCCCCTGTAGCCCTGAATCAGCCGAGTCGCTCTTCTCTGGACCTTCTCTTGTGCTGTTATGTCCTTTTTGTAGCCTGGAGACCCAAACTGCACCCCGTACTCCAGATGAGGCCTCACCAGAGTGTTATAAAGCTTGAGCAGAACCTCCTGTGACTTGTACTCCTCACATCAAGGCGCTATATAACCTGACACTCTGTTAGCCTTTTTAATGGCTTCTGGCAGTTGATAGTGTAGAGTCCACCACAACTCCTAAGTCCTTCTCATGAGGCGTACTTTCAATTTCTTCTCATTTTAAAGTCACCATCTGATCCACTGCACTAATTCCCTTCATCATTTTAAACACTTCAGTCAGGTCTCCTCTTCATCTCCTTAAGGCTCAGCTCTTTTATTCTTTCCTCATAACTCATCCCTGTAGTCCCTCAATCAGCCTCGTCGCTCTTCTCTGGACTTTCTCTAGTGCTGCTATGTACTTTATGTAGCCTGGAGGCCAAAACTGCACACATTATCATCTAGAGATTGTTAAGGAGTAACGTTTGACGTTTTTGAGAGCTACGTGTGTTTTAGAGGGTACCCGCTCACTGTCATCACAGATATCACAGTCATGGGCTCTAAACCCCACGTGAAGGACGCTCTCCTGTCAGAGCTGAACACGATCAGATACAGTGCCAACGTTTGACGTCAGAGTGTACCCACCTTGCCAAGTTTTTACATTTTTGGCAAAGAGATCACAGCTACATTCTCGGCCCTGACAGCAAAACCAAAACTATTGAATATCAAGAGGCCCTCGGGTAGGAACGCTATCAATAGAAATTCTTCTCAGTACAAAGGACTACATTTTTTTTCCATTGAATTTTAAAGTTTGTCCTGTTTCACTACATGGGGAACAACTATTAGTAAATAAAGGTGAGTTGGAAAGGCAGAAGAGCAAAGAAAATCCTCCGTATTAGCACGCTGTACGGTAAAAGCCGACGTATGGACGTTAAAGCCTTTTCAACTTGGCACCGCATTCTCGCGGATTTTCAAACCACTTTAGGACGGAGGGTGTTTTTTTTTTTTAGCTACCGTATGTATGAAGACTCATTAGTTGACACCACGGCGTTCTTTTGCGTATCCATTTAGACGTAACTGAGCTCAAGTGTATCGCACGCTGACTTGAAGTGAAGACCCTCAGACGAAAGCCATTGGCAGAGCCTTGAAACGTCAGGCAGGAAACGCAGCGGCAGCACACGCATGGAGGAACAATTGAGCGGCTCTAATCTCACTCACCTACTCTGTAAATAAGGAAATCGGTTTCCTTCAGACTCTTTGGTGAAGCCTCCCCGCGTGGGCCCGATACCTTCAAATACAAAAGTTGTGCTTTAACAGCTGCAATTTGTTTGATTCGTTTGGCACACCCGGACACCTCAGGTTAACCCTTACATCGCTGATGCCATCACAGGGGGGAGAGAGTCTGAACACAACGACGGCAAAATAACACAACACAGCAAATTCCTCTCTCGGGAGGCCGTGCCACAACAATGAACGAGGCAGCGAGACAGGAAGAAATGGGTGGATGAGGCAGACAGCTTATGACTCGGTGCTCAAGAACAGGAGGGAAACGTCGTCCACCGCAGCTCAGGAGAACTGGGCAGAGTGCAGTTGGTACGTCTATCAAGAGCACTAAACCGCACGCCACGCCAGTCCTTCTGGCATTGCTGAAGCCGCCACCTAAATGGGGGCTGTCTACAGCAGGGGTCTCCGACCTTTCTTCCCCTGAGAGCTACTTTTACAAAATGAAAACGGCCGAGAGCTCCTCGTGTTTTCTAACGTTTATTCTCGTAGCTTATTTCAACCCAAACAAACTGAATACTCTCGTTTTGCCTCAATGTTTACAAAATGTTGGTGTCCACAACTCACATTTTGCATTAAAACATCACAAAAAATATTTAGTTCACCTGCAAGTGCATTTTGTATGTTCAAGATTCAAGAGTATTTATTGTCATTTCATCCATAAACAGTAGTACAGCATACAGTGAAACTAAACAAACGTTCCTCCAGGACCACTGGTGCCACACAGAACACAGGACAATGAAGAATCCACGACACGTAACATAAAGACACGTCATATATAACAAGGCGCATGTGAGTCAAATGTGCAAACGTGTGCAACACTGCAGAGTAGAACACGAATATCGGATATCAGACCAGCCGGTCCACGAGTGTTGGGGGAAAATAACGTTCCACATTCTGGTGGTGAGGGTCCGAGTGTCTGTGCACATTCTAGTGAATCTCACACTACTGAGTTAAAACATGAATGCTGTCAAAAGGCGTACTGGAGAGATTCTGAAGGATTGGAAAATGGCAAATATCATCTCATTATGTAAAAAGGGTGACCGGGCAGATCAGAGCAACTGCAGGCCAGTAAGCTTAACGTGCAGCACAGGAACATTAATGGAAGGAATTATTAAGGAGAAGATTGAGCAACAACTGGCAAGGACAGGAGATATTAGGAACAGTCAGCGTGGGGTCAGAAGAGGGAGGTCGTGTTTTACTAACAGGCTGGAATTCTAGGAGGAGGCAACAAAAGGATACGACCAAAGTGGAGCTCATGAGATTATTGATGTGGACTTTCAGAAAGCATTTGATGAGGTGCCACATGAGAGGGTGGGCATCAAGTTAAAAGAAGTGGCAGTTCAGAGTATGGGGTGTAGGTGGGTGCAGAATTGGCTCAGACACAGGAAGCAGAGGGTGATGGTGCAAGGAACCTCATCAGAACTGGGTGATGTTAAGAGTGGTGACCAGCAGGGGGCAGTGCAGGGGCTGCTGCTATTTTTAATATAAAGAAATGATTTAGAGAGGGGGTGGAACGGTGGCACAGTGGGTAGCGCTGCTGCCTCGCAGTTAGGAGACCTGGGTTCGCTTCCCAGGTCCTCCATGCATGGAGTTTGCATGTTCTCCCCGTGTCTCGTGGGTTTCCTCCGGGTACTCCAGTTTTCTCCCACAGTCCAGAGACATGCAGGTTAGGTGCATTGTCTAAATTGTCCCTTATGTGTGTGTGTGTGCCCTGCCAGGGCCGCCGCCAGGGGGGGACAAACGGGACTCTGGTCCGGGGCCCTAACGGAAGGTGGCCTCTTCACGGATGATTTTCTTTGACATGTGGGGACCCAGGGGAAGGCAGAGGGGCACACACGTACCCAGTTGTCTGGGGCCCAAATATTTCTGGCGGCGGGCCTGGCCCTGCGGTGGACTGGCGCCCTGCCCGGGGTTTGTTTCCTGCCTTGCGCCGTGTGTTGGCTGGGATTGGCTCCAGCAGACCCCTGTGACCCTGTAATTAGGATATAGAGGGTTGTATAATGGATGGATGGAATAAGAGAGGAATATAAGGAACTAGCTGGTGACGTTTGCAGAAGATACCAAGATAGGTGGATTAGCAGATAATTTGGAATCCGTTATATCGTCACAGAAGGACTTGGGCAGCAGACAGGCTTGGGCAGATTTGTGGACGATGAAAATTAATGTCAGTAAATGTAAAGAATTACAGATAGGAAGTAAAAATGTGAGGTTTGAATATACAATGGGGGTCTGAAAATTGACAGATCATCTTATGAGAAGGACTGAAGAGTCATAGTGGACTCTAAGCTATCGACTTCCAGACAAGCCATTAATAAGGCTCACAGAATATCAGGTTATATAGCGCCTTGATGTGTGGAGTAGAAGTCACAGGAGGATCTGCTCAGGCTTTATAACACACTGATGAGGCCTCATCTGGAGTCCTGTGTGCAGTTTTGGTCTCCTG
Source organism: Polypterus bichir lapradei (assembly GCA_026402145.1). NCBI lineage: Eukaryota > Metazoa > Chordata > Cladistia > Polypteriformes > Polypteridae > Polypterus > Polypterus bichir. The sequence goes on along the minus strand of JANRMT010062851.1, from coordinate 2,174,081 downwards.
GCTACAAAAAGGACAAAACAGCACAAGAAAAGGTCCAGAGAAGAGCAACTCGGCTGATTCAGGGTTACAGGAGATGAGTTAGGAGGAAAAATTAAAAGAGCTGAGCCTTCACAGAGATGAAGAGGAGACCTGAATGAAGTGTTTAACATTATGAAGGGAATGAGTCCAGTGGATCAAGACAGTGACTTTAAAATGAATTCATCGAGAACACGGGGACACACTTGGAAACTTGTGAAGGGGAAATTTCACACAAACTTTAGGAAGTTTTTTTTTTACACAAAGAACGACAGACACTTGGAATAAGCGACCAAGTAGTGTGGTGGAGAGGAGGACTTTAGGGACTTTCAGAACTCGACTTGATGTTTTCTTGGAAGAAATAAGCGGAGAGGACTGGCGAGGTTTGTTGGGCTGAATGGCCTGTTCTCGTCTCGAGTGTTCAAATGTTCAAAACAGAACAATGCAATTCCAAATCCACAGATCTGACTTATTCATTTGTCATTTTGTCACATGTAACTGTGTCACTTTATTCACAGGTCCAGTTGCATGTGTGACGTCTCTTTTAGTTAGTCAGATGACTGGCACCGAGGTGTACGGTGGAGTGGAGCCACTGAGGTTCACTCTTATGGAGTCATTTAAATGTCCGTCTGTCCGTCGTGTTCTGAACTTCGATTTCATGACATTCATGTCAGACTCACAGAGGTACGGAGACCCAAACAAAGCAGACATTTTCAGAGCTGCTTGGTGAAGATTCTTATATTCTACTAAGCTCCAGAAGTGCTGTTGAGACTTTAACTGCACTTTATTTTGAAGGCTTACTAATATACAATACCGAAAATCCAATGTCTGTCTGTCTGTCCACTTTTCACGAGAGAACGACTTCACGGATTGAGATCGGGTTTTTTTCTATAATGTGCTAGAACATTCCGGTTGATTTTGCGACTTCTCTCATTTCGCTGTGTATCAGAGTTCGCTTGCCACACCGATGTACAGTATTTGCGCAAATCTGAGTAACGCGCAGCGGGTCATTTTGGAGTTGGCCCTCCTCAGTCACTCGCCAGCTTGGGAGCGTGGTCCTTAACTCCGCTTAGCTAGCGAACAAGAGAACAATCGAGTTCAACTTTGTTGGATATCTATACTAATAAAAGGCAAAGCCCTCACTGACTGACTCACTGGCTCACTCATCACTAATTCTCCAACTTCCCATGTAGGTAGAAAGCTGAAATTTGGCAGGCTCATTCCTTACAGCTTACTTACAAAAGTTGAGCAGGTTTCATTTCGAAATTCTACGCGTAACGGTCATAACTGGAACGTACTTATGTACATATATACCAGCCATAACCTGCAGCTCGGTCGCCGTGTGAGGCGGAGTTGAGTCCCTCATCGTCGCGCCTCCCACGTAATCGAGTGCCTGCCCATATAAGGCTGTCCGTCAGCGGCAATCCAATAGAAACACTCTGCCACCGAGCGGCTCACGTGACCTGACTGTGAACGCAGTACGCAGACAAAAAGCAACAACTTCAAAGAGCGCTGAACAAAAAACACATTACACAATTGAGAAGGCAGCAAAAGAATATGAAGCGACTGACGCATACAAGCATATTCATGAGTGCAGCTACTGCGGAAACAAAGCACACGGTGTGAACCGTAAGTTTAAATTAAGTTTATAGACAGGCTGCTGCTGGCGTTTGTCATGCCTACGACGAATACGATATTCACGAGATAAAAGTTTAATGAGAGGACGCGGGGTATAAATGAGACTTTGGATCACTTTGTAACAATAATAACATTTATTTATACAGCACATTTTCATACAAAAAGTAGCTCAAAGTGCTTTACATAATGAAGAATAGAAAAATAAAAGACACAATAAGAAAATAAAATAAGTCAACATTAATTAACATAGACTGCAGTGGGTTGGCACCCTGCCGGGATTGGTTCCTGCCTTGTGCCCTGTGTTGGCTGGGATTGGCTCCAGCAGACCCCCATGACTCTGTGTTCGGATTCAGTGGGTTGGATAATGGATGGATAATTAACACAGAATAAGAGTAAGGTCCAATGGCCAGGGTGGACAGAAAAAGCAAAAAAAACTCCAGATGGCTGGAGAAAAAAAATAAAATCTGCAGGGGTACCAGACCACGAGACCACCCAGTCCCCTCTGGGCAACGGAGTTAAAATTGCTGTAGTGAGAAACCTCTAAGTGCCGGGTCTTAGCTAACATTAAATAAAGCCGTGGACATCGCAAGATCACACAAGAGAGCGGCTCACGTGAACTGACTGTGAATGCAGTACGAGTGATCACTTCGATGAATGAAACCTGTTCAAAAAACACATTACACAATTGAGAAGGCAGCAAAAGAATATGAAGCGACTGACGCATACAAGCATATTCATGAGTGCAGCTACTGCGGAAACAAAGCACGGTGTAAACCTTAAGTTTAAATTAAGTTTATAGACAGGCTGCTGCTGGCGTTTGTCATGCCCACGACGAATACGATATTCACGAGATACAAGTTTAATGAGAAGACGCAGGGTATAAACGAGACTTTGGATCACTTTGTAACGGAGTTAAAATTGCTGTAACGGAGTTTAAATTGCTGGTTTGCCAGGTCTGAGCTAAGATTAAATAAAACCGTGGACATCGTGAGATTGCACGACATAGCACAAGCACAGCTGAGAAGCTTCAATGCATGTACTCTGAGCGGCTCACGTGAACTCACTTTGCAGGACTGGGAAAGGTTAAATTAAGTTCATAGACACGCTACCGCTAAATATTCGCAGGCAAATCCACAACTTAATACCGGGAATACCTGTTGAACATCTTAGATTCACGAGTACCGATTTGGGTAGTGAAAACTTCGATGAATGAAACCGGTTATCTTTATGACGGTTGACAAACACGGAATGTAACTTGAACACAACACGTCCTCCAAATATGAACCTGATTGAAAGAAATAATGATAATCAAATCCTTGATGACAGCAACACTCATAACAGTCACAAAACAATTACATTGGTGTATATATATATATATATATATATATACAGTATGTAGATATGTATATGTATATATATATGAATATATGTGTGTGTGTATGTATGTATGCTTGTATGTATGTAGATATATATGTATATATATGCGGATGTATGTGTGTATATATATATATATATGTATATATGTATGTATATATGTGTATATGTATATATGTAGATATGTATGTATATGTATATATATGTTTGTGTGTGTGTGTATGTATATATATATGACAGCAACACTCATAACAGTGACAAAACAATTACATTGTCAATCATGTTACGTTATTTTCAAAATGTTTCCTTTTCTTTTTCATTACTTCTTTAACACACGACTTCTCCGCTGCGAAGCGCGGGTATTCTGCTAGTTTAAAATAAAGTGTCACTTAGGTCTTGTTGAGATGGAGTCCGGATATTCTCTGAAGTGTCTACCACATTTAGAAGACAGACTGCAATTCAGATTGTGGCTCGTGATTTTGTGTTAAAAGGATCGTGATACGATTTTTTGGAAAGATCGCCCAGCCCTAATTTGACAAATCAAGTTTTCAAATTTATGTAGGATCCATTAAGCCTTTGGCGAGCTACTTGGAGATACCGGTGGCTCGCAGGTGACATGTTGGAGACCCCTGGTCTAAAGAGGGCTGCAGTGGACACAAACAAGAAAAGGGAAGGTCAAAGCCTCGCTCTCACTTTAGAGTAAAATGAGGGGACAATTCTAGAAGACCAATCAGTCAACGACAACAATTTGTTTCTTGTAAAGCCTAAAACAAATCGCACAAGGGCTGCCTCGGTGGGCTTGAACTGGTCCGGTTTTCTGAAATCTTTTCCAAACTCGGCCTGAAATAACCACAGTGGCTTCACTTTCAAACTGCAACCAATTTCTGAAGTGGAGGCGCGTCTCTGCCTTTAATGGATGTCTCTGTTAATACTGGGAACACTGCGAACCGGAGAAGACCATCACTGGAAAGACGTAAGGGTCCCGAGTACAAATGAGTTGCATAATGTATTTGGTGCAATTGGTTAGCGTTGCTGCCCGTCAGCACCTCCCACTGCCAGCCTGAAGTCTGCACATGTCACTTGTGTCACGTTTGCTTTTCCCTCTGTACTCCGGTTTTTAAATCCCAGCAATGTTACCATCAATTCGTAATGAGCCTGGTATGAAAAAGTGGGAGCGAGTGTGTGTGCCTGAGGGTCTTCTCTGACAAGACTATCTATTGTCCCATGGAAGGTTTGTTCCCATCTTACACCAAATGCAGCCAAGAAAAACTAAATAGCCGAGTTCAGAAAAATGTGCAGGAAGAGAAAGAGAGAGAGGGTGGGAGCAGGCGCTAATTGTACAGGGCATTGACGCACCCGCCACACACACAACGAACCACTTGGACTGGGACCCGAGTGCAGCGGGTGACACCTCACCTGGAACAGTGGGACTTTTTTTTTGTCCTACTGTACAGTCGTGGCCAAAAGTTTTGGTTTTCACAAAGTCTGCCCTTTCAGTGTCTTTAGATCTTTGTGTCGGATGTTTCTCTGTACTGAAGTAGAATGACAAGCAGTTCAGAAGTTTCAAAGGCTTTTATTGACAGTGACATGAAGTTTATTCACATATATCCATATTTGCAGTGTTGGCCCTTCTTTCTTTTTCAAGACCTCTGCAATTCATCCTGGCAGGCTGGCAATCATCTTCTGGGCCAAATCCTGACTGATGGCAGCTGCCCATTCTTGCAGAATCAGAATTGGTGGGTTTTTGTTTGTCCACCCGCCTCTCAATGGGATTAAAAAATCTGGAGATCTTCCTGGCCATGGATCCCAAATTTTGATGCCACTCACTTCTCACTGTTGCCTTATGGCCCGGTGCTCCGTCATGTTGGTCTCCAAACTGTTCTTGGATGGTTGGTACAGGTTGCTCTCGGTTGATGTTTCGGTCCCATTTTTTCCTCATGGCTGTGGTCTTATGGCAAATTGTGAGTGAGAAGCAACCCCACGTGACACGAATGGTCTCAGGATGCTTTACTGTTGGCCTGACATAAGACTGATGGTAGCGCCACTCAGCTTTTCTTTTTTAATTGATGCCCCAATCAATCAGAAAGGGGATTCATCAGAGACGATGACTTAGATAGATAGATAGATAGATAGATAGATAGATAGATAGATAGATAG
>JANRMT010062851.1:2143729-2156151 GCA_026402145.1 Polypterus bichir lapradei | reverse complement strand
AATGCATTTTATTACTACAAACGTTTGTGATGCGCCATCTGTTAGAATGAACAATGCATTTTATTACTATAAACGTTTGTGATGCGCCATCTGTTAGAATGCCAAATGCACTGCTATTTATTACTACAAATTTTTGTGAAGCACCATCTGTTAGAATGACAAATGCACTGCATTTTATTACTACAAATTTTTGTGAAGCGCCATCTGTTGGAATGACCAATGCATTTTATTACTACAAACGTTTGTGATGCGCCATCTGTTGGAATGACAAATGCAATGCATTTTATTACTACAAATGAGTGTGGTTCACCATCTGCTGGAATGAAAGTTGCAATACACAGCAATTGGCCGGACACACAGACACCTTTTATTAAGGTGAATTTGAGGTTGCTGGTATGGGGTCTGACTGTTGCTCACGTTTAGAATAAGTGCAATTGAGAAGGTGTGTATTTATGTACTAAGCCATCGTCAAAGACATTTTTCCAATAACTGTCACAGAATTATGCATGTGGCTTTTCTTGCAGATGTACCAGTTTGGTTGATTTTAAGACTCCAAATTGATGTTATGGTTGAGCCCTGGAGTGCCCTGGCCTGGGTGGTCTCCTGCCTTGTACCCAGTGCTGCCGGATTGGCTCCAGACCCTGCCTATCTGAATCAGATTAAGTGGGTTTGAGAAGGTAAAGTACCATCATTGCATCGTTCTTTTCATGGAGGGTGCCATTATCAGCAGTGGCTCTCCTAGTAGGCCGTATATAGCGCCTTTCACGTTGAATATTATCTAAAATGTTATACATGCTAATTAAGCGCACAGTAAAGATGTTGTGTGTAGCGTCTGGCGCATTAAACACCAAACAAAGCGTTTTGCACTCAGGATTCATCTGACAGTAAAATAAATTTCAAATGTTAGTCTTTGTGCTTCACAAAGCAAATCACACGGCAAAGGACCAAATCTCGTTTCTCGGCGCTCAACGCCCCACCTTGTCCTTGACACACTCGTCGGTCCGCAGCAATGGCCCCTTTTGTTCTTTGGACAAACGTCAAAGAGATCTGGGAGCCATTGTTATAAATTATGAAGTCATTTCATCTCAGAGGAAGTTATTTTAAGTTCAGGAGAAACAGGATGATACCAAATGGGAAAAGGCTTTTCTTTTCCAGAGGTGTCTAAGGACTGCAGGCACGACATTTCTTTCCATTTCAAAGTGAAGGAAGCAATTTTGAATTTCTGCAGTCACTGCACATTTACAGACCGCGTTTTCGGATGAAGAAGACTCCGATCCGTCTGTAATGTCACCGCTCCATTAAAACGAGAAAGCTGCTCCACAATCAGAGCACACAAGTGGATCCCCCCAGCCCAGGCGGGGCTGCCCTGTTACATCCTGGGGGTCCGCAGTGGCTGCAGATCTTCACTTTATCCAGCTTCTTCGTTAGAACCCGTTTATTTACTACTAAAGCAATGCGGTTCTGGCACTTAGTTTTAGTTAACTCACTTCCAGAGTTACATTTCCCGACTGTTTTAGTTTAAACGGCTGCACTTGGGTTTTAATTGTCGCCTTTTTTCCTAACCAACTGTCAGTTAATAATGAGAAAGGAAGCAGCAGCACTCCAGCTAACGTTCTTCCATCAAACCCGGGTGTGTGCATCGGGAACCATCTGTGTGTGACACACGGGCATCCCAACTGGACAAAATGGACGGTCCCAGGGGACAGCAGCTGGGGTCCAGGAGCACTTCCAGCCGCCATACACAAGGTAGAAGTGGTCTCCTGGAAGAATCCCAGCTTGGATACCCCGCAAAGGTTCATGGGAACTGGAGTCTGGAATTGTAGCCCTATCAGGGTGGCACAAGGAGGTGCTGTCAGGGGAGGACTACCTTGGTTCCCAAACAACCCAGAAGTCACGGCAGCTCACAAGAAGCCTTTCCAGACCCAGATGAGTGTTGCCCGCTGCCCCCCCTGACTCCTTGAGGTAAGGCAGTGGGCAACACTGAACTGGTGGCAGAAGGAGAGGTCAAGAGCCATTGTTTGTATGGTTATAGGTTGTGCTTCATTGTACTTTGTGGAGTTTGGTGCTCGGTGGATTCAAAATTCTGTGTTGGGTATTATTGAGTTTGGGGCTCGGTGGCGCCCCCTACTGCTTACAATTAACAAAATTTGGCAGGTCCCTCTCTCCTTCCGCTTCCAGTTGAGTGCTGCCACCTGATTCTGACTCCTTGAGGTAAGGCAGCTTTTATGCTGGACCCGCATGACTTGTAATGAAATACAATGCAATAAATTTTATTACTACAATTGTTTCTGATATGCCATCTGTTGGAATGCAATGTGTGTGTCATGTCATTGTTACATGCCATATGATATGGGATTAGTAAAAATAGTGTTGATGTTTGTGAAGGTGTTGCTGGAATGACAAATGCAATATATTTTATTACTACAAATGTGTGCGACGTGCCATCGGTTGGAATGACAAATGTAATGGATTTTATTACAACAAATGTGTGTGATGCACCATCTGTTGGAATGAAAGTTGCAATACACAGCAACTGGCCAGACACACAGACATGATTTCACACTGCTGGTATAGGGTCTGGCTGCCTGTCACTCCAGTTTAGAATAAGTGCAATTGAGAAGGTGTGTATTTATGTACTAAGCCATCGTCAAAGACGGTTTTTCCAATAATTGTCACATACGTATGCTTGTGGCTTTTTTTGCAGATGTCCCAGTTTGGTTGATTTTAAGACTCCAAATTGACGTTGTAGGTGAGCTCTGGAATGGAATGGAGTGCCCTGGAAGCAGCAGCACTCCAGCAAATGTTCTTCCATCAAACCCGGGTATGTGCATCATGAACTATCTGTGTGTGAGTGCCACAGAGGACACACGGGCATCCCAACTGGACAAAATGGACGGTGCCAGAGGATGAATAGAGAGCAGCTGGGGGCCGGGAGCACTTCCAGCCCCCATACGTTAGGTAGAAGTGGGCTGCTGGAACTATCTCAGCTCAGACACCCTGCAGAGGTTCATGGGAACTGGAGTCTGGAAGTGTAGCCCTGTCGGGGTCCCGGGGCGCCACAAGGGGGTGCTGTCACAATGCAGAAGTCACGCTGGGTCACCAGAAGGCGTTCCGGACCCAGTTGAGCGTTGCCCATTGCTGAGCCCCCCGACTCCTCTAGGTAATGCAGCGGGCAGCACTCATCTGGAAGGCTATTGGTTGCATTTCTATGTACTTTATGTTATTTGGTGCATTAAAAAAGTCTTTGTTGGGTATTATTGAGTTTGGGGCTCAGTGGTGCCCCCTATTGGTTACAATTAAAAAAATAATTGGCGGGTCCCTGCAAAGCAGCCAGAAATCCTGCAAACTGCGGCAATTGTAACAAGTAGGGGGCACCAATGAGCCCTAAACCCCAAACCCATTAATGCTTAACACGGTCACCACTGCTAGCAAGTGTAGTCGTTAGCACTGCTGCTCTGGAGTTTGGGGGGGTTCAATCCCCACCATGGATGCTCCCCGTCTCTTTATGGGGGTCCACGACCTAAAGACGTTTGATTAATTGCTGATGCCAATCTGCCTCCGTATGTGTGAGTGGACGTCCCATGCAGGGGTCTCTCCTGCTTTGAACCCAAAGCTGCCCGATTAGCCTCGGGCTTCCCAAATCCAGGATTAATTCTGGCGATTGTTCTGTAGCGTGCTTTTAATTCCTCGAGGTACCCCAAATACGCAGATTTAGTTCAAACACTGACCGCTGCCTTCGCCACGAGCAGCTAACGGCGCCGACTGCGATCGCGTCACACCAAACCTGAGCTCCTTCAAACGGCGCTGAAGTGAAATAAACACTTCATGTCACTACTGTGGAGAATCAGCCACCCACCAGGGGCACGTGGGTGGGTGGGTGCTGATGCCACATATGCAGCGTGCAGAAAGTAAACGTTGGTTGGAGAGGCACGTGGCGCTGTTCTCTCTCAGACTTGACCACACGCAACAGCACTTCTCTTTTCTTCTTCCTTTTTATTTCATCTTTTCTTTTCTTTTCCATTTTTGTTGCTGTTGTCCCAGACCGCAGACCCCCCGCTGAATTCGTGCTCCACAAACACCCCTTTTAGCTGCAGACCTTCAGGGGGCCCCGAGGAGCACAAGCTGAGAACGTCCCCCTCGTCACCGAATGGGCAGGCAGGCGGCGCGTGTGGAGAAACACAGGGGACACTCGGCTGGTTGTCGGCCGCCGGCCCCCCCGTTCATTTGTTCTTCACTGTGAATATTCGACATGCTGCGGGTTGGGGGGGGGGAGGGGGGGTGCACCTCAGACCCTGCGCACGACACTCCTGGGCCTCCTTAGCATGCGGAAGGTGGAAGTGGCGCCTTTGAGAGGAAGTGCCCCCCCACCCCCCGATACGGCCAGCTGCCTTTGTCTTCCTGTAAAAATCCTAAATTGCCCCCTCGTCTCAACGTCCTTCTTCCCGCCATCACCGCAGTGTGTGTGTGTGTGTTTGTGCGGGGGGGGGTCTCACAGCATCACGGAGGTTAATTCATTTCCAAGGAGTCCCATCTTGCAAGAAAAATACAGAAGACCAGAAAGTGGAACAGCAGCAGGAGTGTTAGGGCGAATCCTAAAATGGAAGCCCACCCACTAACGGGGCTCAGCGATGATCCCATCAGGCCCCTTCACTTGGATAGGAAGAAACGCAAAAAAGACACAAAGTCTGCTAAGAACGTGAATGGTGGATGAAGGGTCGCTGCTCCATTTGAAAAATTATTTTGAGCGGAGGGCAGGGGTGGGATTAGGATTACAAAAAAAATAAAATGAAATAAATCAGTGGCGGCAAATCTAAAAGAAATGGCTGCGCAGTCAAGAAAAACCTCAACGAGTTCAGGCCATTCAGTCCAACAAAGTGCGTCAGTCCAAACCAAAAAAAAAAAATGGGGGACCAAACAAAAAGTAAACGCAAAAGTGGGACCCACAATGGAGACGCACAGCACAGCAGCAGTCTCTGAAGACCCCCCCAGGACAAATGAACACGGGCGGTCCGCTACGATCTGCTCCACGACGCGCTCCACGGAGATTTCTTTGGACGGAGGGACAGGAAACCTGCCGAGACTCACCAAACGGCTCGGCACCGACGCAACTCGACGAAACGTCAGAAAGGGTTAAAGCCACCGACAAAACTCCAACAATGTGGCGCACACGTCGACACGGCGAAGGCCTTCATCGGAGATGACCGACGTACTGATAGACACAAGTGGGAAAGGTGGCTTCTAACAGATAAATAAATACACACACACTGCAATGTCTATAAAGCAAGAAAATTCAAAATGAAAGAAAAGTCCTGACTTGGCCGTCAGAGTCCCAGTGAGCCATCATGCAGACGTACTGCTGTTGGTATGAAGGATAAAGAAGAGTCTGCTCTGCCCTTTGTCCTCAAGTCCCTCTGGGTTACGAGACCAGGCCAACCTGTCATTAAAGTGGACCCCCTCAGTACTTGTAGGGGTGGCCCACCTCAGTAGCCACTCCTTGAGTTGTCCCCGAATGTCGAGGCTCGTTGATGTGGGGTTTTTTTTTGCTGATGCTGCTGTAGTGCAGGATGACTTGGGGTACCCTAAAGTTTGCACAGCATGGGGGTACCCAAAGTAAAGCGCCGAATGATCAGCACGACAGCCTTTGGTGCATTTCAGCGGATTTCACTCCCTCTGCATTAAAAGACCCCTCACTACAGCACATCGTTCAACGGCAGTGCAGTCCCGCAGTGGGGCGTCCATCTTCATCTGACCTCGGCTTCGACTACCAGCAGAGGGCTGCGCTGTGCACGTCTCGACTACCCATAAGCCACTGCAAAGGTGTTGCATGGTGTCAGCGTCCATCCGTTGCACATATTGCTTCAAATCGCCTTTACTTCTGGATTCACTCATCACATCAAGTGGAGTTTTGAAGGCCCCTGAAGTTTAACTGTCCACCGCGCTACTTGGTCACTCATTCCAAGTGTCTGTGGTTCTCTCTGTGGAGAAAAACTTCCTGATGTTTGTGTGAAATTTCCCCTTCACAAGTTTCCAGCTGTGTCCCCGTATTCTTGATGACTTCATTTTAAAGTCACCCTCTCGATCCTCTGGACTGATTCCCTTCATCATTTTAAACACTTCAGTCAGGTCTCAGCTCTTTTAATCTTTCCTCCTAACTCATCCCCTGTAGTCCTGAATCAGCCGAGTCGCTCTTCTCTGGACCTTCTCTAGTGCTGCTGTGTCTTTATGGAGACCAAAAACTGCACCCACTTCAGTCATGTCACCTCTGAATCTCCATTTGAACTGAGAGTGTTCATCTCCGTCAGTTTCTCAGTCTTGGATTCAGTGTGGTTGCTCTTCTCTGGACCTTCTTTAGTGCTGCTATGTCAGGTGGGCCCAAAACTGCCCCCAGGACTCCAGATGAGGCCTCACCAGTGCATTATAAAGTTCGAGCAGAACCTCCTGTGTCTTGTACTCCACACGTCAAGGCGCTATATAACCTGACATTCTGTTGGCCTTCTTAACACTGATGGGCAGTTATAAGGTGGACTCTCGATTTCCAGACCCCCGTTGTGTATTCAAACCTCACATTTTTACATCCTATCTGTAATTCTTTACATTTACTGACATTAAATTTCAAATCTGCCCAAGTCTGTCTGCTGTCTAAGTCCTTCTGTGACGATATAACGGATTCCAAATTATCTTCCAACCCACCTATCTTGGTATTATCTGCAAACTTCACCAGCTTGTTCTTTCTACTTCTATCTAAATCATTTATATATATATATATATATATATATATATATACATATTAAAAATAGCAGGCCTCACCAGTGTGTTATAAAGCTTGAACAGAACCTCCTGTGACTTGTACTCCACATGTCAAGGCGCTATATAACCTGACATTGTTAGCCTTCTTAATGGCTTCTGTCTGGTAGTTGACTGTGACGAGTCCTCTCCTCTTCTCTCAACCTCAGCATGGGATCCCTATATGGTTCGGGCTCTCAAAGTTAATGATGGCGTCAATGCTGCCATTCAGACATATAGTGGGATGCAAAAGTTTGGGCAACCTTGTTAATAGTCATTATTTTCCTGTATAAATCGTTGGTTGTTACGATAAAAAATGTCAGTTAAATATATCATATAGGAGACACACACAGTGATATTTGAGAAGTGAAATGAAGTTTATTGGATTTACAGAAAGTGTGCAATAATTGTTCAAACTAAATCAGGCAGGTGCATAAATTTGGGCACCACAAAAAAGAAATGAAATCAATATTTAGTAGATCCGCCTTCTGCAGAAATGACAGCCTCTAAACGCTTCCTGTAGGTTCCAATGAGAGTCTGGATTGTGGCTGAAGGTATTTTGGACCATTCCTCTTCACAAAACATCTCTAGTTCATTCAGGTTTGATGGCTTCCGAGCATGGACAGCTCTCTTTAACTCACACCACAGATTTTCAATTCTATTCAGGTCTGGGGACTGAGATGGCCATTCCAGAACGTTGTACTTGTTCCTCTGCATGAATGCCTTAGTGGATTTTGAGCAGTGTTTCGGGTCGTTGTCTTGTTGAAAGATCCAGCCCCGGCGGGCGCAGCTTCAGCTTTGTCACTGATTCCTGGACATTGGTCTCCAGAATCTGCTGATACTGAGTGGAATCCATGCGGCCCTCAACTTTGACAAGATTCCCAGTCCCTGCACTGGCCACACAGCCACACAGCATGATGGGACCACCACCATATTTTACTGTAGGTAGCAGGTGTTTTTCTTGGAATGCTGTCTTCTTTTTCCTCCATGCATAACGCCCCTTGTTATGCCCAAATAACTCCATTTTAGTTTCATCAGTCCACAGTCCAAATGTGCTTGAGCAGACCTCACGCGGCTCTGTTTGTGCTTCCTCTGCATCACTCTCGCATACAGCATCTCCTCGTGTAAAGTGCGCCGAATGGTTGAACGATGCACAGTGACTCCGTCTGCTGCAAGATGATGTTGTAGGTCTTTGGTGCTGCTCTGTGGGTTGACTCTGACTGTTCTCACCATTCGTCGCTTCTGTCTGTCCGAAATCTTTCTTGGTCTGCCACTTCGAGCCTCAACTTGAACCGAGCCTGTGCTCTTCCGTTTCCTCAATATGTTCCTAACTGTGGAAACAGACAGCTTCAATCTCTGGGACAGCTTTCTGTATCCTTCCCCTAAACACAGTTGGAAACTTGTTAAGGGTAAATTTCGCACAAACATTAGGAAGTTTTTCTTTACACAAAGAACGATAGACACTTGGAATAAGCTACCAAGTAGTGTGGTGGACAGTAAGACGTTAGGGACTTTCAAAACTCGACTTGATGTTTTCTTGGAGGAAACAAGTGGACAGGACTGGCGAGCTTTGTTGGGCTGAATGGCCTGTTCTCGTCTGGAATGTTCTAATGTTCTAAACCATGATGGTGAACAATCTTTGTCTTCAGGTCATTTGAGAGTTGTTTTGTGACCCCCATGTTGCTACTCTTCAGAGAAAATTAAAGGAGGAGGGAAACTTACAATTGACCCCCTTAAATACTCTTTCTCATTATAGGATTCACCTGTGTATGTAGGTCAGCGGTCACTGAGCTTACCAAGCCAATTTGAGTTCCAATAATTAGTTCGAAAAGTTTTGGAATCAATAAAATGACAACGGTGCCCACATTTATGCACCTGCCTGATTTTGTTTGAACAATTATTGCACACTTTCTGTAAATCCAATAAACTTCATTTCACTTCTCAAATATCACTGTGTGTGTCTCCTATATGATATATTTAACTGACATTTTTTATCGTAACAACCAACGATTTATACAGGAAAATAATGACTATTAGCAAGGTTGCCCAAACCTTTGCATCCCACTGTATAATGATAATAATACATTTTATTTATATAGCGCCTTTCCCATGCTCAAGGCGCTTCACAGAGTCTTAGAAAAAACAGCAGGGTATATGTAACATTGGATACAAATCCATCCATTATCCAACCCGCAATATCCTAACACAGGGTCACGGGGGTCTGCTGGAGCCAATCCCAGCCAACACAGGGCACAAAGCAGGAAAACAAACCCCAGGCAGGGTGTCAGCCCACCGCAGTTGGATACAAATGTTATCCTGAATAGAACAATGAAACAGAAAACAAAGCATTAAATAGAATAAAGGACAATAAACCAGAGTAAAATACTAAATTCAATACTAAAAGAAAAACCTAACAAATAACCTCATCTGTGATAAAACAGACACACAAATTATCCTGAGCACCTGGACAGAGAGGTAAACTGAAAGAAAGGGCAGAAAGTGAAGTTAAAAGCCTTCCTGAATAGATGAGTTTTAAGTTGTTCTTTAAAAGAATGAATGGAGTCGGCTGATCTCATTAATTTCGGGATGTCATTCCAAAGTCTGGGTGCTATGGAGCTGAAGGCCCTGCTGTCACCCATAGAGTGCAGGTTAGTGTGAGGCACAACAAGATGGCCGGAATCAGAGGACCTTAGTGGGCGAACAGGAGCCGAGTGATGGAGAAGGTCACTGATGTGGTGCGGTGCGAGGCCATTTCAAGCTTTGTAGTTTATTAAGAGAATTTGATATTCAATCCTGTAAGACACAGGGAGCCAGTGAAGGTGAAGCAGGATGGCTGTGATGTGCTCAACGAAAAGTGTTGATAACAGGGATGAGCAGCAGCAACATGCGTGTGCCAGCGTCCCCTCCAGAAAAGTGAGTCCAACCCTAAGTGACAAACGTCCAAATTGTCCCCAATTAGCCATTTTCCCTCCCAGGTGTCATGCGACTCGTTCGTGTTACAAGGTCTCAGGTGTGTTAAACTTGGTGTCCTCGCTCTCACACTCTCTCTCTCTCATACTGGTCACTGGAAGTTCAACATGGCACCTCAAGGCAAAGAACTCTCTGAGGATCTGAGAAAAAGAATCGTTACTCCACATAAAGATGGTCGAGGCTATAAGAAGATGGCCAACACCCTGAAACTGAGCTGCAGCACGGTGGCCAGGACCACACAGCCACAGGTTTAACAGGGCAGACTCCACTCAGAACAGGCCTCGCCATGGTGCCCGTGCTCAGCGTCATATCCAGAGGTTTTCTTTTGAAGATCGACGTACGAGTGCGGAATAAAAGCTTTAGAGCCAAGGTGGGCATCCTGATGGCCAGGCAAGAGGTTGGCTTAGAGACATCATCCTGGTTTAAACTGTTTGGGTGTAGATGAGCGAGCGGTGCCCGCCACTGCGGAGGGAGGGAGGCCTGGTACATAGCTAACTCTCTCTTTTTATTTTTTTACATAAACCACATGTGCCTTGTCAGTCGGTAGCTCTCTAGCAGGAAGGACACACACACACACACACACCTCTAGTCGCCCAGCTGCAGGAAGCCTGCACCAAGCACAGCACGCCACGTTCAGCCCGTCAGCAGATGGATTTCCTCTTGTGAGCCGACATATTTGCTTTTTTTGAAGAGCTGAGCCCTCAATCAGGCAGAAAAAAAAACGGGTGTGCAAAGTAAAATGTCTGCCAAGGAGCTTCACACACAAATCAAGAGAAGCCAATCAGAGGGTTTAGGCCGGCCGTGTAGCCCGACACGGGCACCATGCCACCCTTCAGGATGGCGACGCATCACTTAGACAGGTAGACGAGTCGTCACGTTACATCACATAAGTGGGGGGGAATGAAAAAAAACATGTGGGGGCCACATGTTTCCCCCCCCCACATTGGGCGCGCGGGGCACCCTTAATGTGCCCCCCAACACATCAGCTGCTAAGCACACCCTTAACGTGGTCCCCCGCCACAAACATCGGCCGCTCGGCCCACCCTTACTCACTCAGCACACCCTTAACGTGGTCCCCTCCCCCCACATTGGCTGCTCAGCACACCCTTAACGTGCGTCCCCCCCCACATACATCAGCCGCTCAGCATGCCCTTAACATCTTATACTGCGGCTCTCAGATTTACTGGGCCACGCAGGGTAAAGCTGGCAAAGCAGGAAGTGAAGCCCTCGACACACAAAAGTCACGGCCCGACTCCAAAACCAAACCAGCGCCTGCCTTCCTGTCCCATCTCCACATCCCGTACCGTGAGCGGCGAGCGCTGCCTGGGTGGATTGTGGGTGGATGTGAACGGAGGGCAGCTCGTCTTGCCTGCCATGCAGCAGAAATCAATGGAGGACAAAAGAAAAGGCCAAAAAAATAATAAAAAAAGCGCGCTGGTTTCCTCTTTTGCAGGAGCACTCGAGATAACAACAAGCAGGAAGTGGCCACGCAGGCCACAGAGGTCACCGTCGGCCCAAAACCAGAGAGAAGTAAACCGCCTGGCTTGGCGCGACTTGAGCCAACGACAAGAGGACGGGGACAGCGGCGTCACCAGAAAACAAAACCAGCACTTGAGATTCTGGGAGGTCTTGTGCAGAAGCGAGTCTGTGGTGCCGTATGCCGCCCTCCATAATAGCTGGGATTGAGACCCCACTTTTCCTTGTTTTCTCCGGCTGCTCCACAGATTAAAATGACAAATCCAACAATTCAGTCATCGAGACTCAAGTGCATATTGCAGACATTTCAGTCACATGACACTTCTGCATGGTCCCCCCTCCATTTCAGGGCACCAGAATGTCTGGGACAATTGGGGTCACAGGTGTCTGGTGGGTTTCATGACTTCATGAGACACCTCGGCCTGCTTCTACCCTTTTGGGGTCTTTAGCAACCAGTGATCAACATGAAGACAAGAGATGTGCCAATGAAAATCAAAGAAGACATCATGAGGCTCAAAAACGAGAATAAAACCATCAGAGACATCGGAAAAATCTCAGGATGGCCGAAATCAACCGTCTGGAATATCATGGAGAAGAAAGAACACAATGGTGAGCTCAGAAATCACAAAGGGACTGTTAGGGCAAGGAAGACCCCCCAGTGCAGACAACAGAAAAAGCCCACAAGAGATCTGAAACAGTCTTCAGGGGTCCGATGTGGACATGTCAGAGACGACTAACACAAGAAGATGTCATGAACAGAAACACAGAGGTCACACTGCAAGATGCAGACCACCAAAAACCAGGAGGGCCAGAGTACAGTTTGGGGAAAAAAGGGACCTCAAAGAGCCTGCAGAATTCTGGGAAAAGAAAAAGATGAACCTCATCAGAGTGATGGTGAGAACAACGTGTGGAGACCCCAAGGATCTAAAGAAGTCCACCTCATCTGTTAAACATGGCGGTGCTGGGGGAGTGATGGCTTGGGCGTGTATGGCTGGCACAGGTCCTGGCACCTGCCATTGCTACGTGGCAACATGATGGTGCCCTGAAATGGGGGGGGGACCTGTGTAAAAAAAAAAAAAAAAAAGTGCTGCGTGACCAAAATGTCCGCAAATCCTCTTAAAATGAAAGTCTGCAATGTGCACTTGACAAACCATTTGGACATTTCAAGTGATTCATTTTAAACTGTGGGGTGG
>JANRMT010062851.1:2088101-2143629 GCA_026402145.1 Polypterus bichir lapradei | reverse complement strand
CCCCCCCCCCCCCCCCCCCCCCCCCCCCCCCCCCCCCCCCCCACCACTGTATGGCTCCACAGATTTAGCTCTGCACAGGCCCTGAAGTCTCAAATGTGGGATTTTCTAGTAAGCTTCAATTTGTTCATTTTTTGGGGGTTGGCTAACACACTAGAAGGGGGTCCGATTGACAGAATCCCCTCAGCTCTCAGTACCTCAATACTTTCCCCAGTAACAGAAACACGATTCACTTTTGCCATGTTGTGGCACACATTCATCTCAAGTTTATTTAATGAATGGTCCTCGAGGTGCTGATGAGGCGTTCATCACCCCGAGCTCAGGCAGCAGACCCCAGCAGTCGAAACGCTGCACTCCAGACATCAGAACCAAAGCTCAGCTCTCACTCCTTATCCAGGTGTGAACCTTCAAAAATGTTCACTCACCAATCAGAGCACGAGAATAGAGACAGGCTGAGAAGTACGTCGGCGTGTGAGCCGGGTGTTAGTCACTCAGGTCATGTTAAAGTAATAGATGTGCCGTCCCAATTATGTTTAAATGTTAGTCTTAACCTGCAATTATGACGTTAATCTGCGTCCAGATTACACGACACTTCACACATGACTCCTGACATCTCTGTAAAAGGACGAAGGTCTGAATCTTTAGAGTCCTGCTGCTCTCCGCCTGAGTCATGGACACTATCCAGTGACCTGAGATGAAGAATGGACTCCTGTGTCTGTTCGGAGAATCCATGGGTAACGCTGGTTTGACTTTGTGTTGCTCACAGGGTCCCGAATGAGGTGCATGACCTGCATTGTGAGGGAGCGTCAGTTACGGCACTACGGCCATGTGGCGCGATTACCTGAGGGCAATCTGGCTCATTGTTGAGAACCTGAGTGGCTGGACCAGGCCGAGGGGACACCCACCTAACACCTGGCCGTAGCAGATAGAGGGTGGTCCTGGACTGCATGTCTGCTAACTAGGATCCCGAGTGGTTTCGTCGTGTGGTGGGTGGGGCAACGCGCTGTACCAGTGCCCACCTCCCAATCTTACCTGAACTTTTTCATGGTAGCAGAAAGTGGCATGTTGGTGTATGTTGGTTGGACAAATCAGAACATCAGTGTTCTCTGGACATGGGACAGCAGCATTCTATGTGTACAGAGAATTTCTTCCTTGCATGTGCTAATCAGCCCACCACTCTCTGCCAAATTTGATTAATAAGTAGAATGGACTTACCTTGAAACTTCTGTCGTACTAAAGGATCCTGCCACCCTACACGATATTCACAGTGATTTTCAGTCAAACACTTCATTTACATCATCACAGCACTTCCCGTGATCGATGGTTGTGTAAGTCCCCAGTTTGACCAGTCAGCAACTTGGCTCAACAAACTCAAATTGGTTTGGTATGTCAGAAGTCGTACCACAACAGAATAAGAAAAAGAAAAGAAAAAGAGCCAAGATGGCGGCTGAACTCACCATACCTGAAAAACCTGACACAAAAACGGGGGAAAATGTGAATCTGTGCTGAAAAGTTATCACAAAGCTCTCTGGTTTGCCATCCCCTGCCATCCTCAGGTAACGGGATCAGCACCAGCAGTCGTCAAGTTACACTTTCCCTTTTGCCAAGAAATCATGGAATGTGATGCTAACTTTACCTACAGGCCTACCACAACTAGAGGTGGTGCAATGAACGTAACAGGTAGGCCCAACCCAACTATTGGTCATGTGACTAGAGCGGGCAGACCACACTACTTCTTTGGGGTCAATGGCGGGAGCCTTCCGTCTTGCCCGGGGTGTTTTCTTCTCGAGCCAAGCAAACTGCACTTTAGAAATCCAGGAATGGACTCCAATGCCCATCATCCGAGCATCTCCTTTTTGGTCTTCCTCTTTTCCTTATTTCTTCAGCTCTTACAAGCATTACTGTCTCATTTTTATCAGTCGGTACGTTCACTTGCATTTCAACTACCCGGTTGTTCACACCATTATTAAGATGTACTGCAGATTCCTCCGCGAGTAACACGGTTTCTTGGCCATGTAAACCCTTAACCGGGTTACAGTTCGGAAATTTGTGCGTTTGTTTTGCACACTTTTTCAGCAGCCACAGGTAGTTGAGGTAGAAGACAAACGTTCGGGAGATTATTCAATATTTCAGAAATTGTTAAATTTACGTTGACGAGCTGAACGTACATAGCTAAAAACGGTATAGCAAATGGCGGGGTAACATGTTAAAAGTTAACGTGCGTCACGTGGTCCGATTCCATTTTAAAGTAATGAATATCTAAAAGCAATTCTCATTTTATCACTGTAACACTGGCTGCGTTATTATAATGCGAGCAGCCCTGGGCGTAAGGCAAGAAGCACAGCAAAGCAGAAAAGAGTGCGCTGCATTCAATCTGGTGACAGAAACGTATTCATAAAGCGTCAGTTTGGCTAAAAGGATTCATAAAAGAAGTCAATGACAGGCTTCATATGCTTGTGTTCGGAGTCTCGGTGGCCGATGATGACTCCTGCCAAATGAGAACTCCAGAAGATTCATTTGCAGATTTTTAAGAAACCGGAATTACTCGCCTTGTGTGTAGCGGATGTAAACGCACTGAATGTGTCACCCTACAGACCCGTCCAATCACCGACACTTTCCTCGCTTTAATCCTCTCCATGTCCCTCCCATTATTTTCGTACCGCACCTCATTTCAATTTAACGAGTCCAGGGCCCACTCTGCCATTGGATTGCCACCACAAAGCATCTCAGTCTGAAGATTTGCGCTGCAGTGAACCTGCACGACCTGACTAATGGAGCTTCTCCAGTGAGCTGACGCCTTGAGAAGACCTCCTCCGAGCCGGACGGTGCAGCTTCACGACCGACCACCGTACATAAAGCAATACGCGGGATGATGGCAGGCATGCCCTTTGCACTGACGTGTTTGTTTTCCAGCCCACGCAGGCTCCACTTGCTATTCCGATCCTCCGTGTGACGTTCATCAGGCCGCACTGCCGGCCTATGAGATGCGAAAAGGAGAAGGACACGTGACTCGACACCCAGCCGTAGAAGACAATAGAAAGTTTATTTGTACAGACCATAAATGTTAAACTATTTAAAAAAAAAAAAAAAAAAACGAAAACCCCCACACACGCACACACACAGAAACACACACTCGAACACAACAGACACAGGGACAGCCGTGCACCGATTAGACGTCACACAAAACTTCTCACAACATGCATACTGAACGGTCGGAGACAAACAGGTGCAGCAGAAAAGAAATCCAACAGGACAGTGCAGTGTGAGGCTGAGAGGAGGCCGCCCACCTGCCGACCCCTCCACAAGCGAGTCGAGACCCTGCTAAGTCTGAAGACGCTGGAAATGAAGTGGACAATTACAAACGACGAGACGACGACTACAAATTTGGCTTAGTGACCACTGAAGGGCCTGGAGTGGCCCACCTGGATCCTGACACACACACACACACACACACAAACACACATACAGGAGAATTTCAAGTCCCGTAGGCCAGCAGCCTTTTGACGTTTTCATCGTTAAAGGTAAATCTGCGCACGTAGAACTCCGGTTCTCTCTTTTTGGCACATCAGATAAGAGATTTACATGCTAAACATTTATATTATCAAGAAATGCATTTCACTAATAATAATAATAAAAAAAAAAAAATATATGTCCATATAAACAAGTCAAGGCACCGTAAATGGCTCCCACAAAAGTCTAAATAAATATTCTTCTGACGTCTTCACGCCCGAGTGCTCCTGAGTGTGCGAGAGAAACTATTTGTATGGTACAGCGAGGCCACGTGTTGTGATCTTCATGTACATAAAGATAATAATAATAAAAAAAAAAAAGAACAAAAATGAACGTTAAAATCAGTCAAAGTAAACGTCTTCACTTTGCCGTTTCCGGCTAGGAATGCAGAAGGTGGACTGACGAAGAGCCGCACGCAGGAATGGAAGACTTCATCCCTACCAAGGTGGCGAAAGGCAAAAGTTTTCTCTTCATTTAGCACCAAACGTGATCTTGGCATGAGAGGTCAGCCAGATGATTTAGTAAATCGTGTGGCAAAAAAATAAATAAATAAAAAAGCTCAAGTCGTCCAACAGTCTCTGCTCGGGAAGCAAAGAAAGGTTTCCCAAGTTTGTGTTTGGCACCTTATGGAGAAACTTCACGGTGTGAGGAAATTTCAAGAAGGTTCTTAATGCGTGAGGTGAAAAAGTAAATAAAAGAAAAAGCATGCGACTGCTACACAAACACAGCAAAGTGAAATGGTGGCGGACCCCGGAGCAGAGCAACGCTCCGCAAATAGGCGCGCAAGACCAAAATGTGCAGAACAAGCCGCTCATCAGTATCCTGCAGCCACAGTTCGAGGTCCGACACTTTGATTTACTCCTGATGGTCTACAACTGGAAAAGAAATAAATAGAAATGTGGGAAGAAACAAAAGAGAAACGAAATTCGGATATTGTAGTTCTGCATGAAAGTTGTGGCCGCCTGCCCACTGCATTTTGGATTTCCTGCTTGAATGACGATTCAAATGTGACTTGATGGGGGTGGGGGCGGTTGGGGATGACGACAGAATTTGCGGAGCTGTGGTGCATAACGATTATCAAACAGTAAAAGGGAGTGGAGGCTAAGAGGTGCAGAGATGGCGTCTCAGTCCGTCCTCCGCCCCAACATCACTCAGTCAGTCAGTGTCAACTCAAAGTGCTACTCAGAAATCCAACGCAGTCACGTCAGCTCTCCAGTCCAGAGCCCAGATGAACCGCACAGCACAGCTGGGCCTCTCAGTGCCAACCCCACGTGTGAGGAGTTTGACTTCCTGACATCCGTGACAGTCCAGTCTGCTGTGACACAAGGCTTGACGCTGTCCTCATCTTTTATAAAAAGGTGGTCCGGTCCCCCTGCCCCTGCCCTCTAGTCTTGTAGCTCCCGCTCCAGGTACCTCAGCCGGCGCAGGCAGCGGGGACACGGGGTGGATGGCGTTTTGCAAGTGGAGTGGAAAACGGCCTTGCAGTCCTTACACCTGAACAACAAAAAAAAAAAAAAAAAAAAGGAGACAGGCCCGTTAGTAACCTTCCCAAATACAGATGGCAATGTGTGTGCTTGTGACGCCCTGGGACATTTGTAGTCACCACCGAGATGGACCTGAGCGAGCGATTTGACGGGCAAGAAATTTTGTTCAACAGTAAAGTGGACACCGAGAACTAAAGTGTTCAAGACCGCGCCGGTCGGGCATTCAATAAACAAGTGCATCAAATCCAGGGTCTTGAGGGGTATCCCGATAATAAATAATAAAATAATGTCCCACTTGGACAGAGGCAGTGGTGCTTTAAGAATTATGTTTCTGGATTTCGCTAGCGCCTTCAACACCATCCAACCTCTGCTCCTTAGGGACAAGCTGACAGAGATGGGAGTAGATTCATACCTGTTGGCATGGATCGTGGACTATCTTACAGACAGACCTCAGTATGTGTGTCTCGGGAACTGCAGGTCTGACATTGTGGTCAGCAGCACAGGAGCTGCCACAGTGGACTGTACTTTCTAAGGTCCTGTTCAGCCAACATACATCTTATCAGACTTCCAATACAACTCGGAGTCCTGCCATGTGCAAAAGTCCGCTGACGACACTGCTATGGTGGGCTGCATCAGGAGTGGGAAGGAGGAGGAGTATAGGAACCTAATCAACGACTTTGTTAAATGGTGCGACTCAAACCACCTACACCTGAACACCAGCAAAACCAAGGAGCTGGTGGTGGATTTTAGGAGGCCCAGACCCCTCATGGACCCCGTGATCATCAGAGGTGACTGTGCAGAGGGTGCAGACCTATAAATACCTGGGAGTGCAGCTGGATGATAAACTGGACTGGACTGCCAATACTGATGCTCTGTGCAAGAGAGGACAGAGCCGACTATACTTCCTTAGAAGGCTGGCGTCCTTTAACATCTGCAATAAGCTGCTGCAGATGTTCCATCAGACGGTTGTGGCGAGCGCCCTCTTCTACACGGTGGTGTGCTGGGAGGGTGGGAGGCAGCATAAAGAAGAGGGATGCCTCACGCCTGATGCCTGGACAAACTGGTGAGGAAGGCAGGCTCTATTGTAGGCACAGAGCTGGACAATTTGACATCCATGGCAGAGTGACGGGCACTGAGCAGGCTCCTGTCAATCATGGAGAATCCACTGTACCCACTGAACAGGATCATCTCCAGACAGAGGAGCAGCTTCAGAGACAGACTGCTGTCACCGTCCTGCTCCACTGACAGACTGAGGAGACCCCACACTATGCGACTCTTCAATTCCACCCGGGGGGGGGGTAAACGTTAACATTATACAAAGTTATTGTCTGTTATACCTGCATTGTTATGACTCTTTAATATTGTTCTTCATCAGTATGCTGCTGCTGGAGTATGTGAATTTCCACGTGGGATTAATAAAGTATCTATCTATCTATCTGTTTTAAAACCAATCAAATCCTCGCACTGTCCACCAATTCAGGACTCCAATGCTGAATTCCCCCTTGCACAGCCACCGCATTCCCGTCTGCCACCTCAGTCGGTGCCACACAGCTCACCTGACCGACTCCTTGAGATGAATGCCGCTACTCATCGGACCCTCCAGCAGCCTCCCCTCCACTCCCATCTGCTCATAAACTGTCAGCAGACTCGAGCGCAGGCACACACCAGGACCCTTCTGTCAGCCGTCAGTCCTGCTCCCTTTATGAACTCCGCAGAGCTGACGCCGTCTGTCCTCACCTCGCGATTAACGGACACTAGCACTGAGTGAACCCCGCGGACGAGTTTGGCTAAACCATGGAAATGCAACTCGTAAAATGCATTGAAGTCCATGTGAAAGGAGGAACTGAACTGGTGCTGAGAGGAATATTTATGGAGAGATGGTCATTCATGTGACCCTGAAGTCAACAGAGGCCATAACATGACCTGAGCTGTGAGGCCGCAGTGACAACGAGCCACCGCGTATCAAACAACAAAAGACGAGGACAGAACAAACACCACAAACTAGCATTAAGTCAATTAAATACTAATCCTCACGCTCAAAGAGGTCCAGTCTTGGGGTGGCACACTGGAAGAATGGGATCAACAGGCCAAACCCAGGGGTGCCAAGCATATAGAGACCTAACTCAAAAAAGACTCAAAGCTGGAATTGCTGCCACACTGCATACATACAAGAAGGGTCTGAACACGTCTAGGAATGAGATATTTAACTTTTTGATTTTTAATTAATCTGCAAACCTTTCTGGTCACATGTCCCGATTGGATTATCGAGTGCAGACGGATGGGCAAAAAATGGCAAACTTATCCTTTTCAAAATGAAACCAACGACCCAATAAAATGGGCCGAAGGTGAGGAGGTCTGCAGACTTTCTGCTTCAAATAAGACCAACATGTTGTGGAGGAGACCAACGTTCTCTCATCAACGTGTATCCTTGCGTTTTCGTTTTCCTTTCCTTTTCTGGGTGGGCAGGACTGGGTGACTTCCTACGCATTCCTCTTCTTGCTTTTTGTCTTAACTGTGAGCAAACGACGCGACTCCCAAGCAAATCATGAAATCACCACAGCTGTAGGGAAAGGACACAGCGGAGCTGGCAGGCGGCAAATGTCACTAATGTCACACATGGGGGAGACCACCAAATTCAAGTTACAAATAACGGGAGGAGTTGCTCACTTCATTTAAAACAAGCAATGTCAAAACAATGGAGTCGACGTCTGAAGAACGTTTTTTCTGCCTGTTCAGCCCCCCTTTGGCCTCATCTCGGGTCTTTTATGGTTGTCAGCCATCTATGAGACGACCACATTTCACAATTAATGAATCTTCCCTCTGCTTACAGGTGTGACATTTCAATATGATTCAGCTTCATCAATATGCAGGTCAAACCCATGTACCTCCTGTCATACAAGTGCGATTAGGAGGGAGATGAACTTACCAAATAGAGGTAATTACCCATCAGGCCAGGGGGTGGTGGGTTGCTCTAAGCCTATTTCTGTTATCTCTGCAGACCAAATATGGGAAAACCTGCCTGATTTAACGTCACTCCTGGTGCCCAAAAAGACGTCACTTCTGGTTCTGGTGTCCAATGTGACATCACTTGCGGTGGCTGGCCTATAAAGACTCCACATCCCAAAACCTGCTCAGTTCAGTCTTGGAACTCAAACCAACTTGCATACGGGTGGCTGCCCCAAACCTTTTTATTTTCTGTGTTGAAACTACTTCTTTTGCACTCAAACCTGTATATCGATTTGTGCTGAAGACGGAGTTATGGTTCGTGTCACACTGAGCCACGTGTGCCACTGCCCTCAGCTGAACGTCACTGACCTTTGCTGAAGCTACAGCTGTTAGGAGGCTCAGTGGCTTCACTTTGTACAGTTATTAACACCGTTCATTTATTCCCCCCCCCCCAATCTTGAAATTCATCGCCTTGACACCTGCAGATATGTTCAGAGCGTACCTGCTGTGCTCAGTCCTTCAAACCTGAGCCTGTGATCTGAATTGTGATTGTTGGTTGCACTAAATGCGACAGTAAATCAAAAAGGCAATTTGAAAATGATGTGGTAAATGCAACAAACAGAAGCTGACGCGACACAACACGTTCATGATGGCTTATGGGTAGTTCAGACACACATATCGCAGCACTCTGCAGTTAGTCTAGTTGAAGCCAAGCTCAAATGAACTTATGGGATGGCGCTATTGTTGAGCAATACACCGTAGTGAGATGTCTTTGGGGAGAGGTTGTGAAACCTGCTGAAATTCACCGAAGGATGTTGGCTTGTGTAAATCAGTAAGCTGTCTGGATGCACATCATGCACTAACTTTATGGTACCCCAAGACCTCATGCACTACGGCAGGTGCAGATCCACAGCTGAAATCCAAACAGTAGCAGACAATGTAATCTGTCAGTCTCCTCTGAGGAAGGCATTCAGAACATCGATGTTGATGGTCGACCAGATCCAGTTTCCGTCGGTGAGGCTTGTTCTTCCCGCTTGAAACCTTTCTGTTGAGTCCTGCTGTTATTACTTCTGCAGTCAGACAACATCCTTGAGTGAATTTCAGCAGGTTTCACTCCTTCGGGGCAGAGTGGTGGCTCTGAGGCTAGGGATCTGCACTGGTAATCGGAAAGCTGCCTGTTCAAACCCCGTAAACTCCAAAAGTGACTCTACTTCGTTGGGCCCTTACCCTGCGATTGCTCCATCCTGGGTATGACGCTAATCTGCATCCAGCCTTGCATGTAGGCCCTCCAGCCTGCTACGAAAAACCTGGGGGATTGGTGGCAGAATTGGCACTCCGACAACCATAAAAAACCTCCCACTGGTTCCATTCCATCTGAATGTTGTGTGGTGCTGAGGTGTCACCCGTCGCATGGCTGCACTCGGGTCCTAATCTGGGGTCCTGAGATGGTTTGTCATGTGGTGGGTGCAACAATGTACTATATCAGTGCCAGCACCTAAACTCCCTCTCTCTCTCACTCACTCCTTCTGTCCAAAGACATCTCACTATGGCATCCATGTTCATTTGACCTTGGCTTCAATTAGTCTGACAGCATGCGTTCAAAGTCCCCATCAGCCATTGTGAACATGTCGCACTGTGTCAGCTTTTATCCATTAGGGTGACTGTATAATTGTCAACTCGCTTTGACTTTTCGACTTAACTCTCTTATGTTCACTTGACCGATGTCTCATCAGAGTACAAAAGGGAAGAAGCAACATATTAATGTGTGAAACTGAAAACGAAAATCAAGCTATTTTTATTTGTACCACAAAAGGATGTGCATTTCCTGACCACCAGTGCTGTGTGTTTTTAATGTTAACGATGATAAAATGAACCCACTCTTATAAAAGTGCTCTTTTGTGGAATGCATGCCGTGTGCCAAAGAGGCTTTTGTGCTGTGGCTTTGGCATTCTGTGGTGACTGCACCCTCAACTCCTATGAGTGTCTCTTAGGCTTGCAATTCTATGCAAATCCGGTTAAGCCCGAGTGCCTCACAAGGACAGTTGTATTGTTCACATGTACAGTGTGAATCCTGCACAGCGCTTGGACAGTTTTCTGCTGCCATCTAGTGGATAAAACAACATCATGAATATTTAAATGTGTTTTGCTGCTCTAAGGTAACTCATCAATATTCATGAAGTGGGCAGTGCCTTCAACTAAAAACACACAATAGTGTGCACATGAAGAAATGTAGAGCCAGTTTTAGAACAAACTGAAACTGAACATTTAGGTGAATCAACTGCTAATATGTGGGCATATTGTGATTATAGTATATATTATAGATTATAGAGCAGTGATGGCGATGTGACTTGGTCATCAGATGTTGACGTGGATAGTGACTCTTGACGCATACGGCACTGAATGACCAAACCATCATGATATGCCCAGTGAATTTGAGTAATGCTACATCTTGACATAAAGGTAAAATGACTGCAATCAAGTGGAAGGACAACGAAGACATTAGTCACCTAAGCAGTGTTCACAATGCAGCAACTGTCAGTGTTTGTGTCGGGGGCAATGTGGAAGTCAGTAAGAGCCTTGCAGTAACACGAGGGGCACGTTGATTGTGCAGATTTAGGTACCAACAACATTCTACCCTCTCGCGTGCAAGCAACAAGAAAAATATGAAGCTTTCAAATAAAAAGACACCTACTGTCCTGGGTGTGACGTTAATCTGCATCCAGCCCTGCATGTAGGCCCTCCAACCTGCAGGGAAAAACCTGGGGGGTTGTTGGTAGAATTGGCACTCCGGCCACCATGATAAACCTCACACCGGTTCCATTCCATCTGAACTTGTGTGGTACTGAGGTGTCACCCGTCGCATGGCTACACTTGGGTCCTGAGATGTCATGTGGTGGGTGCGGCAATGCGCTGTACTGTTATATTTGTGACGTTGGGCTGTGCTTTGGTCACATAAAGGTCGTGTACTGAATGTGCATCAATCCGGCGGAGGACACTTGGCAGACCTGTCCTGTCGTATTTATGTTGATGTTTTAGTATCTACACATTTCTTCCATCTTGTTGGAAAAAAAAAATAAAATCAACATTTTTGATTCACCTTTCTAGGGGTAAACATCACACCACGTAGGTTAAAGGCATCTTCCGCCCAAAAATGAAATTTATTTTTAAATATTACTTAACCCATGAGGTTTATAGGGATCTCCGAGAAAAATGTATAATTGCAAGTCTTCATGAAAACCAGAGATACAAAAAATTGCTGATAGAACAGACGTCTATGGAGACCAGCACTGGAGTGCAGTAAACAATATAAAAATGTCCATGAAAAAAATTAATGTTGGTCGTGTCGCATAATCCACAAGTCACATGATCCAGTCGTATGCTCAGAGTGGGGAACATGGCATGCATCTGTTGCTAAAATTATATTAAAACACTTCCAGAAGATCAGTACAGTGTGTACAGGGGAGACGTGTTCAGATGGGAGTGAGCTCTTCAACTCTTGACCAATGAATGAGGGGGAGAGGCGGGGCTTCTAAAAACGCCATGTAAAGCCTCACTCTGAGAGAAATCGAGTTGCTGGACCCTGAGAGTTTGATTTCTCCTTGAATAAGCCAACTGTGTGGCCATTTAAACCCTTAAGTGGATTACCGGATTTTGTATTTGGTATTTGTATGCGTGTGTTAGCTTTGCATACACTTTGAATAGCTGCGGGTAGAAGCATCTACAAAACAAATTTCCAGAGGCAAATGTTTGAGTGATCGCTTTATTTCTTCTCATGGCTGAAATCTGTCTCTATATTTCAGAAACTGCTAAATTTACATTGAAGAGTTGAATGTACAGAGCTAAACTTGGCAACAAAACCTCGAGGGTGGTAGGGTAACACGTTAAAATGAAAGTGCGTTACTTAGTCTGATTACTTATTAAAGTAATGAGTAACCTAACACAATACAGCGAGACCGCTGTTCACGAGCGCCTCTCTTCCCGAGTAATCCAGTATACGAGCATTTTTCCATCGTGAAATTTGTCTCTGTACATGAGTAGTTACCCGGAAGCATTTTCGAACACAATCAAACATGTATGGTTTGCGCGGCGTCAGCTAGACAAAGGAATCTTGAGTCAGTCTGAGCCTGTCCTTCGCCAAATGAATACGCGTGTTATTTTATTCTGAACACGTTAGCAGTTTTTTGGGTACTGTACTGTTGAATTACGAAAGTGTACGACCAGCAAGGGGCCAAAGAAAGCATTAAAGGACGCACCCATGAAGAAATTAGTGAAAATAACCATAGAACTGAAAAAAGACGGTGTTTGTGTGGCTGATTTGGCACGCCAATACGGCAAAGTAACGTCGACAATATGTACCATTCTTAAAGAGAAAGATGGAATCGGGAGTGCTGAAGTGGAAGAAGGTGTTAAAGTGTCAACTAAACAAAGACCTGAAGCAATCCATGATGTTGAAAAGTTGTTACAAGCGCGGATAAACCAAAAACGCTTAGCGGGTGATATCGTATCTGAGGCAATCGTATGTGAAAAAGCAAAGGAGTTGCATGCTGATTCCGTTAAGAAAACCCCCGGAACGAGTAATTCAGAAGCGGAATCATGTGAAGCGAGCAGGGGATGGTTTGAAAAGTTTAAAAAAAGAAGTGTCATTCACAGCGTCATACGGCACGGCGAAGCCGCAAGCTCACATTAAGCAGCTGCTGAGACACGCATCAAGGAGTTCGTTGAGAGTAAGGGGTACCTGCCACTCTAAACAGTGTGTGTGTGTCAATGGTTCTGGGTTGTGGAACAGACTAGTTGGAAATGGGAAAATCTGATTTGGAATACGAGCATTTCTGTTCACAACTCACTTTCTGGAACGGATTAACCTCGTGATCCGAGGTTCCACTGTACTTACTGATGGCAAAATATCTGCATTGTCATTGTTATTATCCCAGCAGCACCAAGTGTACGGCATAAAGCACACATATCGGTAGGCCGGTCCTTCGCAGGGCTCAGTCGCACAGTAACAGCGGAAAAGAGTGCGCTGGGTGCAATCAAGTAACAGAAACCTATAAACAGAGAGGCAGCTTGACTAAACATTTATAAAACACAAGAAAATGATCACAGGTGTCAAGCTTATTTTCAGTTTCACGGTGGCCGATGATAATGTTTAACTCTCTTTTTGTTTTTTTTTGGCACCTTTTAATGATTTCGGAGCGTTTTGCCAAAGGAGAACTCCAGAAGATTTATGGATTATTAAGAAAGCAGGCTTCCTCTTTAACTGGATGTAACCAGAAAATAAAAAATAACTTTTTGATAATTGTGATATGTGAGCCTAATGCTGCTGAAGTAAGGAAAATTCTGTCAGGCAGGGATTTTGGTTGATTAAAGCAGGCCTGACCCATCACGATTAGAGCAGATAGGAGAAAAGTTGTTATGTGCGTCTTAGAAGAGGAGGTTAGGAGCACACGCTGACACAGCACATTGCTGCGCCCACCACATCACAAACCAACTCAGGATCCCAGATAAGGACCGGAGTGCAGCCATGCGACGGGTGGCACCTCAGCACCACACTAGTTCAGATGGAATGGAGCAGTGGGAGGTTTTTTATGGTGGCTGGAGTGCCAATTCTGCCACCCACCCCCAGGTTTTCCCTGCAGGTTGGAAGGCCTCCCCTGCAGGGCTGGATGCCAATTAACATCATACCCAGGATGGAGCAATTGCAAGTTAAGGGTCTTCTTGCTCAAGGGCCCAACGAAGTAGAGTCACTTTTGGCATTTAAGGGATTCTAATCAGAAATCTTCCGATTATCAGAGCAAATCCCACTTCTTAGAAGAGCACAGACCAAAAATAAAGCTCAGATGGTAGTTACCCCATACCTGGAAAGTTTCATAAAAAGCTCAGCGAATATGCAAAATGTGTCAGTTATTTATAATGGAGAGGAACCTTCTAGAAACCACCTGCAAGAAGAAGGCCGCCTTGCACTCCGCCGAACTGGGTGCACATTCATCAGCATTCCCACTGGATGACGACTCTGCTGTTCCAACGGCTTCTTTCTGGCCTGGATGTGTATGCATAAATGACTACACTGCACTGCAAACTGGGAGTGAAAGCTGCATTTTAAAGCATATTAAACATATTTCCATGTCTCTGTTTTTGCCATATTTCTCTTGTCTGACTATTTCTGGCTATATGGTTGCGAGACATGGATGCCATCATGTGACCTGAGATGAAGACTGGACTGCTTTATGTGTGTCTCTTCAGAGAATCCTTGGGTCCCGCTTGTTTGACTTTGTGTTGCTTATGGAGTCCCGAATGAGGCACATGACCTGCATTGTGAGGGAGCGTCAGTTACGGCACTACGGCCTTGTGGCGCCATTCCCATTGGGTGATCCAGCTTGTAGGATCTTCATTGTTGGGGATCCAAGTGGCTGGACCAGGCCAAGGGGTCGCCCACGTAACAGACTGATGGTCATTTCCAGAGGGTGGGACTGGACCTCCCTGGCCATCAGACCTTACTTTTATTCTACGTTAATTAGTGTTCCCTAATTCTATTTTCTAATTTATTTTGTCTTTTTTTCTCTTTCTTCATTATGTAAAGCACTTTGAGCTCCATCATTTGTATGAAAATGTGCTATAGAAATAAATGTTGTTGTTGTTGGGGGGGGGGGGGGGGTTGGGGGTATGTTGCCAATTGGGATTCCGAGCTGTTAACGTTGTGAAATTGATGTGGCAACGCTGTGTACCAGTGCATGCTCCCCAACTTGACATGACTATTTCTGCCATGGTTACTGAAGGGGTACACATATAAGGTTCAAATATGTCCTGAATTTCAATAAAGAACACAATCCTGAGGAGCAATCGCCCCCTACTGGACACACTGGGTTACTCACCTTAAACCTGATTATGTGTGTGTATGTAAACGCTCCGAATGAAAACAGCTCTGGGCCTAAAGCCAAGGCTGCACTTTAAGAAAATCCATTTATCATTCGATTTCTCAGAGGACAGCCAAATTATTTTTAATTTATTGTTTTCTTTCTGTCCATATTGATTTTTTTTTCTTTCCTATGCAGCACCATTCCTCTTCCCCCAGACTTTATCACTGACTTTGCAGTGAAGCGGCCCCCTTTCACGACTAATAACAGGCCCTTTTTCCCCACAAGGCGTATTTGGATGGTATGATGGCAAGGAGCTTTACTGCCGTTTATGCTTGTGTCGTGTGCTGTGGTCTCCGGCAAGCGTAATGACGTCGCTGTTAAGGTTAACACCAGCAATAATAAAGATCACAGTGCTGCCTCATTCTCAAACCACATCGACCAATGTGAGCAGCACACAGGGTGGGCTTCAGATGCAGTTTAAGCAATCACGGGGGTCACTGCTGCATGCACTTTCTATGATGTCGAATGGTCGAGTTCAAACTCCCCTGTGGTATTTGTGGGCATTGAAGTGCCATGTAGCTGTAACAGAGCAGAGGCTGGCACAACAGCGGACCTGTCAGTGCCACTACCACACTTCTCAAAGCTGCTCACTTTGTTCCTCTAGCTGGCACTGAAATGTCACTTACTGTAAGTTTAATGGCTTACCGGGTGGTAGCTTCGAACTCAAATGGGAAGATGATGTCGCTGTGGTTGCACATCTGGCAGATGAATCCTCTTTGGAAACAGAGATCACATCCATACACGTGATTGGAAGCAGTCTGAATAAGAGACTGGAGAAAGGCTTCATACTGGCCTTCTGCCACCTGGAAATAAAAGGACACAGAGGCAGCTCCTGTCACACCAGCAAACTTGGAAAGATACGGGTCAGCATACGGCTTTCAAACCACAACTCTCAACAACATGGCAGCCCGCAGATGCAATATTTCCTTTCAGCAGCAAATGCATTTGCACTCGGCGCGCTCGCATCGTACCTCTTCAAGGTCAGCAATGCTGTACAGGTGAGCAGATTCCAGCAGGTAGGTCCTCTTTTCCATCCTGCAGAGACAAAACACAGAAGAAAATATGACTTCAAATGATGGGCCACACCTCATGTAGAAGATGCATCACTCAACAAAACGGGAGTGTGGCCAACAATAAACCCGGGCACCCCCTACACACCGTGCCATGCTGTCTGCTGCCGCTTTGCTTGCTGTTACCTGTCGACCTCTGCTGGTGGAGAAAAGATCAACCAGTTAAAAGAAGTGTGAAGTGTGTGGTGCAAGATCCCATTCAGCCAGCACGTCTCACATTTGGTCACACTGCACTTCTGATTTTAAATTTGACTGCTAAGTAAACACCTTATTTAGTGGCACGCTGTGACAGTGCTGCCTGCCGTGTGCCACTTCTAGTTTTGTCTTTTATTAGTTATTAATATCAAATGTGCATTGTGATCACAAGATGCAGGGATTTTTGAAATGTTCAGGATAAACAACTGATTGTGGTTGGGAGAACCTTGAACTATCGGAGGCCCAGATGGTGGCACGTTGTGCCAGTAAAGGGGTACAGAAGCTGCAACTGTCGAGGTTAAGGACCTGACAGTAAGCACTGTGCATGCCAGCAACATTGGCACATGAGGCTGCCATACTGCATTTTCTTAAATGTCCTAACAAGCTTTTGCCGTTCTCTTCAACTTTATAGAGTCCTCCACTGATCACCGTCCACACACTGAAATGGAAGACCACAAGTGTAGCATTCAGAAACCCCGTGTTCTCCAACTTCAGCAAAATCATTAACTTTCATTGCTACTGTCAGGTAGTTGATGTTTATTTCTAAAGACAAATCACATGGCACTCTTGTGTTTATTTAATATCACTTTAAGCTCGGCTCCTTGCCCATAAAGAGGAAGTGCACCACACACAACGTATAAAAACTACAGCTGTGTCTGCCAATTGGTATGGTCAGCTCAAGTTACCGCCGTGTCATCAGTCCTCGATCCTCCAAGATCTTTCTTCAGCCACGAGATCCTCCCTGCCGCCCTCTCTGACCCTGGCATCACCAGGACTGCTCTCAGATGGTGCGAGTCCTACTCCGAGGGCAGATCCCACTGGGTGATCCGGTCAGGACTGATGTCAAATGTGTATCAGATACGCATAGGGGTGCCCCAGGGACTAGTGCTGGGCCCTCTACTCTTCTCTCTCTACACCACCTGACTGGACCCTCATCCTTCAGTCCTCTGGTTGTTCATATCGGTTCTATGCTGATGATACACCTCTGTACCTGCTGTTCCCTCCTGAGGTTATCAGCAAGAGCATCCTGCAGGAGTAGGAGTTGTGGAGTCAGAGTTGGAAGCCAATTAGGTTACTGGAGTTGGTAAAAAATGTACCAACTTTGACTAAACGTAAATTGTAATATAATGTGTTAAAATGTTCCAACAAATACTATACAACAACAACAACATTTATTTATATAGCACATATTCATACAAACAGTAGCTCAAAGTGCTTTACATAATAAAGAATAGAAAAATAAACACAATATGAAAACAAAATAAATCAGCATTAATTAACATCGAATAAGAGTAAGGTCCAATGGCCAGGGGGGACAGAAAAAACAAAGTGCCCAAGAATGAAGACAGGCATCAGGGATGATTTCTTGCCTAGATGGGAGCACAAAATGGAAGGACAGAAGGGTATGCCAGCTGGATGAGGAAACAAGCTCTTCACCCAGCCAGAGTCATATAAAAGATGGACCAGCAGAAGCTGGGGGCCAGGAACAGTTCCACACCCCCATATGACTGGTGGCAGTGGTACTCCCGTGGCATCCCAGTTTGGACACCTGCAGGGGTACATGGGAAATGGAATCCAGAAATACACCCCTGTTGGGGTCCCTGGTTTGTCATTTAAGGGTGCTGATGGGGGAGGACCCTTCCTGGTATCCATATGAACTGGAGGTGCTTCCAAGGGGACACACTGTGGTGCTGGAAGCATTCCCAGGGCCACCTTAAACGGAGACCACCGCCTCACCTTCATGAGTTGAGTCTGGAGGAAGTGGGCGACACTCAACTGGAGATGGAAGGAGAAAATCTGTGCTTACTGTGGTGTATTTTGTCTGGTGCTTGTCTGGTAAAAACACTGAAGACAAACAAAAACCTGGAATTGTGCTGGGTTTGTGTCTCCGATTTGGGGCTCAGTGGTGCCCCCGTGTGGTTACAACTGATTTACTTTTGGTAACAATATAGTTTCTTTTTTTTGAATTTTGTAAGTTTAGGTTCATGTTTAGTGTTACTCAGTGTATGCAAGTCACAGCAGCATCACTATGGCCTTTAAACGCAAACTTGAACAAATTAGAGTGCTAAAAAGCAGCCTGCTGATTCACGCTGGCAGTGATGGTGTCTCGTGTAAACATACTAGTCTAATTACAAATTGAGGAGTCGGGGTCGGTGCTACCAGGAATTAAGGAGTCTGAGTCAAATATTTTGTGTATCGACTCCACAACCCTGAGCTTGAAACTCTGCATGTCTTAAATGTTACTTCAACCTGGATGAAGGACCACTATCTACAGCTCAACCACGCAAACACAGAGCTTCTTTTTATTCCTGCCAGCCAGGCTAATCAGCTTCCCATCTCGGTACATGTTGGTTCATGGTCACTAATACCTGCCATGTCAGTACGTGACCCTGGAGTGGTGACCAATGAGAGACCATCTTTCTTTGCCACACATTTCAAGCGTCTCACATTTGTGCAGATTCACACCATATAACATCTGCAGAATCAGACAGAGTATGGAGCACAACAGGTATTTGGTCTTGACACATCTGAATGACTAAAACACACCACTAGCAGGATGACCCACATGAGCCATCAAGCCACTACTGATCATTACAATCTGGACGAGAACAGGCCATTCAGCCCAACAAAGCTTGCCAGTCTTGTCCATTTACTTCTTCTAAAGTAACATCAAGGTCCCTAAAGTCCTGCTGTCCACCACACTACTTATTTCATGTGTCTGTGGTTCTCTGTGTGAGGAAAAACTTTCTAATGTTTGTGTCTCCTTCACAAGTTTCCAACTGTGTCCCCGTGTCCTTGATGAAATCATTCATCATCCCCTGTAGCCCTGAAATCAGCCTAGTTGCTCTTCTCTGGACCTTCTCTAGCACTGATATGTCTTTTTTGTAGCCTGAAGACCCAAACTGCACCCAGGACTCCAGATGAGGCCTCACCAGTGTGTTATAAAGCTTGAGCAGAACCTCCTGTGACTTGTACTCCACACATCAAGGCGCTATATAACCTGACATTCTCTTAGCCTTCTTAATGGCTTCTGAACACTGTCTGGCAGTTGGTCCAAAGCACATCAATTCTTCTTGTGTTCAGCCAGCCTAGGTGGGCACACATGTCACTGTTCTCTTCAGGTTGCAACACTGGCTGCTTTGTGACAAATTCTTGATGTCTGCCTACAGAGCAGTCAAGGGCTCAGCACTGGTGTATATGAAGGTACTGGTGAGGGTCCTCTGCTTCTTCTGGCCCACCCAGGCTTGCCAGTCAACAGCATCTGGTGATGGCACCTCTGCGTGGTATCAAATCTCAATCCTGCTACTTTTCATGTGTAGCTCCTAGATGGTGGACCGAGCTGCCCATCATAATCTGAACTGCTGACTCCCTCAATGAATTTAAGAAGCGTTTGAAGACCCTCCTAATCAGTGAATACCCACCAAATTGTTAAAAAATGTTTTTTACTCTGTTGACATCTGCCATTATTGTTAAATTGATTTTTCTTTTTCGCTATGCTAGCTTTATAGATTTTGACTTGTGGTGATCAACTTTGATATCCCATCTTGCCACACTTGGTCAAAAGCAGATGACACTCGACTATGTTGACCTCCTTTGCACAGTAAAATTGCTTTGGTTAAAAGCGTCTGCTGATAAATGCAAATGGAATCTTTGTGTAAAGTGTGCACAATTTAGACAAAGACTCCTCATATATTTAATGTAAATGATGTAATGTAATGTAAATTCTCAGAATGTCACCACAAGCGGAAGTCTGAACACATCAGACGATCCTTTGGTTCGCGTCTCGCTTCACGTGAGGCGCCATGTCAAGTACAGAACCTGCCAGACTGCTACCACAACTTTTTGCATTAAATCAAAAGCTATACTACCTTTAAATAGATTTTTTTTGTACAGTTAACAAAACCAATTACATTTTGATAATGCATGAATAAAGAAACACACAAAAAGAAGACAACTTGAGCACCGTTCGTTTTACCTGTCATTAAAAGGACAGTCTCAGACGGCCACCATCAGCACCCGAACAATCTGCTGTTGGACTGACCAGTGTGCTCCGGACCACTTCACATGTCCAATCGCAGCGCTGCAGAGGGGTAACGTGTTACGTGTTGATCAGCACACACAAGTAGGAGGTTCACTGAATACAGGACAACGCAGACCCAACAAACCCCTAAGCTCTAACCCATCCGTTCATTTGGCATCATTCTGTTGGCAGTTTACATAGAAAGCAGTAAGACCACCAGGAAGCTTCCCTGAGAACTCGGGCACAGAGTTGTTAATGGAATTAACAAGTTGAGTGCAGAGTTATAGCGCATCTTTATGTGAAAACAGCAGTGTCAGATGTAGGATAGGATCGTGAACGCGACTGAGAGAATGAAACTGAATAAAAAAAACAACAAAGCTAACCTTTACAAGTATCATACATTTACAGCGGCTGTTACAGACTGGAATCAAACGTATGTTTTTATTCTACAATAGTACGAATAAGAGCAGCTCACTTCTCAAAACGGACTCGTAGGGGATCGACCCCGTGAAGTTTTGATTACCAGTCAACAGCTGATACCGTTGCGCCACCGAAGCAGTCGTAGTAATTGCGTGTCAATGTCGCACCCTAACGCGTGTACTTTTTCTGCAGTTATATTTCTGAATAGAAGCGCACTTGTTCTGTTATATTTGTACCTTTTGTGAAAGTGTTTCTTTGATATTTGGATTTCAGGCTTCACACATATATATAAACTTCATGTCTACATTTTGTCAATTATTACTAAAACATGAAAAACATTTCTTTTTTAATGATGTGTTTACATAGATCGTTGTAGACACGGAACACACACGAAATGCAAGTGTTCCAAATAACGATCTAGTGTTTATAAAAGGTGTCATTTTACTTGACCTCTCACTCTAAACAACTCTAAGCAACTGACATGCAGGTAAACAGACTTGAGCTGAGAAAACTGTGTGGGGTGCGGGATGTGATAGCAAGCTGCTTATCAACACATTTAAAGGACAAAAGACGCTGACGGAGAGGTGCAAAGCGATTTAAGGTGGGACAGATCTACGAGTTTTTTTGTAGGCTCTGGTAATTCTAGTGTTAAAAGGCACTGAGAATTCAGGGACCACCCAGAATCTACAATGGAGACTTCAACCACAAAACTCAACAGCCGAGCAAATAATGAATACTTGTCAGGGAAGTAGGGACAAATCTGCAACGTCTCACCACTGAGATGGGAGAAACACAACAATCGATCAAGCTGGGCATCATGAGAGGGTAGTGAGGAGGAAGCCATGTTTGGGAACCAAACAAAAAGGCTGATAAAAATATGTGGGAGGCATGAAAGGGACAAAAATGGACTGAGCCCAGTGTATCACTTTATGAAACCTGTCGTGGATTTCATTTGAAAAAATGCTCTGAACTTGCCGTGCAAAAGGTTGGAGGTGTGTAATATGTTTATGTCTTCAACGGAGTGCAGCAAGTGAACTTCTCATTCCACTCTTAGTAGACAAAGACATTCCGAAGCGTATATAAACTCTGATGAAAAGTACATTTACTTTAATTTCTTTGGCCAACGCCTTTATCCAAATTTGACCCACAACATTTGAGATACAATTGGTTACATTTCATTCTGCAATTGGAGCCCAGGTGGGTGAAGAAGTGACTTGCTCAGGGTCAAACAGTTTCAGATTTGAACCCACAGCCTCAAGGTCTAAAATCCAATGCCTTAACCACTGCGCCACACTGCCTGCCAGCATCACAGATCCACTACTGTATTTCACAGCTGGG
Source organism: Polypterus bichir lapradei (assembly GCA_026402145.1). NCBI lineage: Eukaryota > Metazoa > Chordata > Cladistia > Polypteriformes > Polypteridae > Polypterus > Polypterus bichir. Next base: position 2,121,734 of record JANRMT010062851.1, on the reverse strand, counting down.
ACGAGACACCTTTTTTGCATGTCTACTCTAAATCCACTAGTGTTTGATGCTAAAGAGCTCCATTTTGTATAATCTGATCACAGAACGCTGTCCCCATTGAAAGTTCAAATAAGGTTTGGCAAACTGTAAGTGCTTGGGATGGTTTTTATGCTAACAGTGAAGTATGTTTTATATGGAAACCCTCCCAAACAACTTGCGGTTATGTAGGCGGCATCTGATTGTAGTTTTCAAAATATTTTCACTCCAAGACCCAACTAACACCTGAAATTCTACAGTTTTGATATTTTGTGAATCTTTGGCCACTTGAACCATTCTCCTCAATCTGCAAGGGGTCCATATTGATACATGTATAAAGTAATTAATCATCCAACAGGCCATGGAAAGTAACTGGGAAACCTAAAGTAATCAACTTGTCACATGAATCATGTTTCAGGTGAGGCTGGTCTGTTCTATAATCTCTGTATTAATAAAACAACAAAAGGTCTGTTGAAGGGCTGACGTAATGTCATCTGGCGTCCACAAGAGGGCGGAAATGGCCACTGAACAAATGCAACAAGTGACAAAGAAAATGAAGAAAACAGGACGCATGGACTAGGAAATCTGGTGAACAGAGGTTCCAAAATGCACAACATGGCCGAACACGGGGCCCGTTTTACTTAGGGGTGGACTCACTTTTGTTGCCAGTCGTTTAGACATTAATGGCTGTGTGGGGGACAGCAGATTTACACGGTTATACAAGCTGTACATGGACTACTTTACATTGTATCAAAGTGTCATATCTTCAGTGTTGTCCCATGAAAAGATAGAATAAAATACTTACAAAAATGTGAGGGGTGTACTCACTTTTGTGAGATACTGTATCTATATCTATCGATCAATAGATATAGATATATAGGTATAGATACAGTCATGGACAAAAAGTTTTGAGAATTACACAAGTGTTGGTTTTCACAAAGTTTGCTGTTTCGGTGTTTTTAGATCTTTATGTCAGATGTTTCTGTTCAGAAACTGGTTCAGAAGTTTCAAAGGATGGTTGGGAGAAGTTGCTCTCGGAGGATATTTTGGTGCCATTCTTTATTCATGGCTGTGTTCTTAGGCCAAATTGTGAGTGAGCCCACTGCCTTGTCTGTGAAGCAACCCCACGTAAAATGAATGGTCTCAGCATGCTTTACTGTTGGCATGACACAGGGCTGATGGTAGCGCCGTTCAACTTTTTTTTTTTCTGGATACCCCAAACAATAATAAAGGGGATTCATCAGACAAAATGACTTGACCTCAGCAGTCTAATCCCAGAATATCAGTCTGTCCCTGATGTTTTTCTTTGCTGCCCTTCTTGACACCCAACAGGCCATCCTCCAAAAGTCTTTGCCTCACTCACACCTGCGTGCTGCCATTCCTAAGCAAGCTCTTCTCTGGTGGTGCCCCGATCCAGAGCCATGGATAAAGAAAGGGACCATAACATCCTCTGAGAGAAACTTCTTCCAACCATCCAAGAACAGTTTGATGACCAACATGATGGAGCACCGGGCCATAAGGCAAAAGTGACAACTAAGGGGCTCGGGGAACAAATCATCAAAATTTTGGGTCCATGGCCAGAAAACTCCCCACACCTTAATCCCATTGAGAACTTGTGGTCAAGAGGCGGGAGGACAAACAAAAACCCACCAAATCTGACAAACTCCAAGCATTGATTCTGCAAGAATGGGCTGCTGCCATCAGTCAGGATTTGGCCCAGAAGTTGATTGCCAGCCTGCCAGGGCAAATTGCAGAGTTCTTGAAAAAGAAAGAAGGGCCAACACTGCAAATATGGATATATGTGAATAAACTTCATGTCATTGTTAATAAAAGCCTTTGAAACTTCTGAACTGCTCGTCATTCTACTTCAACGTACCACAGAAACATCTGACAAAAAGATCTAAAAACAGCGAAGCAGCAAACTTTGCGAAAAGCAACACTTGTGTCCTTTTTAAAACTTTTGGCCACCACTGTAGAGAGAGAGACTGATTTATGAATGGAGGCGAAGGTCTGTGATATGGTTTGCATATTTGTAGCTGGAAATCCACAAAGGGAGGAAATGAATCACATATCTTAAAATAGTTTTAAATAGGATATCAAAGTAGTGCACAAGTCTACAAACACGCCTTTTTAATGCTAAAAGCAAGAAATCGGCAGCAGAGACGTGGAACGCAGTTTATAGCATACCGTGTAATGTGTGTCCAGCAGTATACGCAGGGCAAAAATCAAAAACACTTGCCACATGTATACAGGAACATAGTAATGCAGTCAGAAGAAAGGTACCAGGATCTCTGATTTACACACATACAAGTTCAACCAGACACACGTTTAACTGGGACTCAACTCAAGTCTAAGACTAAAAAGTGTCAGAGAGCTAGCTAGAAATGCGGCTATTTAATGAAAACACCATTAAAAGACATTTAGACATGAACCTAGCATATGTAGGCTTGAAAAGAAGAAAATGCAAATAATAGATACGACTTTGTGACCAACACCCCCTGAACCCCTCCTCATCACGCCACCCCCCCATCCACCTTTCCTCCCTTCCTTATATGCTACATATTGTCTTTGGTTCCTGTAAGCCTAATCATTTTCCTCTGATGATGATTCCTAGTAGGAATAAAAAACTATTATAAGATATGTGATTCACTTGTTCCCTTTGTGGATTTTCAGCTACAAATATGTATTACATATTTCATATATTTATATATTCACACACACACACTATATAATACATACAAATAATTTCTGTCACAAACCCAAACCCCATCTTCAAGTATAGTGGTGGCAGCATCATGGGGTGGGTTGTTAATGGGGTTCATTAGCAGAGACTGGTTGGTTTGTCAAAATGGACAGAGCAAAATATGGAGAGATTCATCCATCCATTATCCAACCCGCTATATCCCAACTACAGGGCCACGGGGATCTGCTGGAGCCAATCCCAGCCAACACAGGGCGCAAGGCAGGAAACAAATCCCGGGCAGGGTGCCAGCCCACCGAATATGGAGAGATGTTGAAGGAAAAACTCTGGACAGTCTGCAGAGGTCCTCACTCTGGGACAGCAACTCGTATTTCAAAATACCCTGCACAGACGTTTTATTCTCAGGCCCGGTCCCAATTACTACATCTTCCTTTAAAAACAGACTTTTGTTCCCAGTTTAGCCTGTTGTCCATTTCTACACCAGCGTTCCCAACTGACAAACAATGTTTCTGAAAAGAGACTTTCGAAGATGGTGGCGTGGTGCGGTTTCAGAGTGGACAGGTGAAAAAAAACAAAGATTTCTGCACTGCACTCTGGTTGGTTCGTGTTTGTTACATGGCCCTTCCCTGATTGGATTGTGCTCATTATGTCGTCGTTGTAAGAGCCAATCTTAGAAAGTTAAATTCACATCTAATTTCAAAAGAGTATCAGTTTCTCTTAGTTACAGATTATGGTATCGTCTTTAACCCCCTGTATGTTAACATGAAATAGAATTTTCTTAAGCTAGATTTGTAAAACTGAGTGTTAATCCAGCCTGTTAGGAAATTGCCTCACTGCTAGCATGGACTGCTAGATGAGTTTGTAAACGGGAGATTGGCATACCGTTTTCTGACCATTCTACATGTGATATGACCAAACTAGAGAGAAATAAAACAAGTAAGCCTTAAACAGAACTTTTAAACAACAACTTTTGTTTTCTTTGTAATATCAATTCTTTATTTTTGTGTGAACTATTGTGCAATTTTATCAAACCTTTTAAAAGTAAGATACTTGGATTGTGGAATTATTAGAAAGCGCATCACACTATTGCCTCAACTGTCCTAAGAAGCAAACTCAAAGACGCAGAACTTTGGTAATTTTGAACAAACACAGCTACAGTCTCATTCTCTGATTGGTCACCCATACTCTAGCATACCGGGCACAGAAGAGTTGCTTTCCATGGTGTTTGATTGTATGTTGGCATTTTGTGCAATTTTTAGAAATTGTGGTCAAGTGACTACTCACAGTGCAGGATAAGAGTCACCAATCGTTTATGTGCTCAGACTACATGAGTATGTTTAATCAGACTGACACACCACCACGTGGGTGCTCAGACTACGTGTGTCCAATTCACGCTCACTATGCTCCTCACTGCAGAATTAATTTTTATGATGGCGACATTAGAAAATCTACTTGCAAGACTGCTCACTCTACAAGACAGCCGATTGTAATTGATGACACACAGAAATTCTTCTGATCATACGGCAGCCCAATTTGTAAAGTGCAATCAGCCATTGTAACTCCTCTCATACTACATGTGAAACAACAGCCAGTGAAGCCGAAGATGAGTCAGGGGAATAAAAAATTGGGCTTTAAATCATGCCAGAATCATACAGCATATGCCCAGTAGAAGACGTCTATGCTGCCTGCATGTCATGCCAGAATCACACAGTGTATGCCCAGTAGAAGACGTCTATGCTGCCCGCATGTCCAGTGTAGGTTGACAACCACGCCACGTGTTACCGGTTGTTTGAATTTTGTAAAGTAAACAATGTGAAATTGCTAGTGTGGGCACAGACTGTTTTTGTTTAAAAATTCCATTTGTAAATGAAAACCTAGCAATGTGGCCGTACCCTCAGTCCTCCCTTACGTGACTGGTGGCACTCGCAGCCATTTCCATAAGTAGGCTTTTTCATGCCCACAGCCCACTTTTTGAGAACGGTGCACTGGCCTGATGGTGGTCCCCATGAAAAGCACAATAAAATAAATATCACATGCGTGAAGTTTAACCACAGCTTGATTTGGGTTCAAAGAGGACGGCACATGAAATCAACATGGCAGGATTTCTTACTTGGCCTGCATCATCTTCATGGCGCCGCTTCGACAAGTCATCAGGTAGTCTCCCAGCAACTTCAGCTTCTGGCGGCTCTCGTAGATACTGGCCAGCTGCTCGGTGTGGTCATACAAGCTGGGGTTTACATTCTCGATGTTTATCAAAGGTTCAAACTGAATTTGGGCAAAGAACTCCACAGCTTGTCTAGACACCTGCATGACAGAAAGTAGAAAATGTTCACTTTTAAATGTCTACCACCAGACCCCTCAGACCTGAGCAACAAACCACCAAAGGAAAAAGAAAAAAAAAAAGACATTTGTAACAGGAGTGCTGGCAGTAACAAGAACAGCCAGATGGGGGAGTAAAGACCCCACACCCCCCCCAAGACACTCTGAAAGACCCGAGGTCTCCGGCACGAACAAACAGCACCACCAGGGACCTTAAACTAAATCTGTATGCTCCGCGTTCACGGCTTCTGGATTTGGTGTTTCTAAGCCCCTCGCCCAAGCGCACCCACACTCACCACTCTCTGCTGCAGGTCCCAGTTGTGAATGACTCTCGAAGGTATGATGGCCTCATCGTCCTGGTGGCACGAGTCACAGTAGTACTGCCCAGAGAACTCGCACAGCTTTGACCTTCCAAATGAAAACCCAATCTGTCTGGGACAGCCTTTGAGACAGAAAAGAGACAGAGGTGAGCAATGACGTGAACCTTGGAATAGTGAAAAGGAGGCAAAATGGGGCATCTTTAAACTCCGAATGCAGTGCTGGTCCTGACAACTGACAGCACAGAACTCCAAATGGCTGCCCGCAGAGCCCCTTCAAGCAGCTGATCGCGATTTTTGTGATTTTAGATGTTAACATGGCAAGCTAAACTCATAATTGCTGTTTGGGGGTCTCTTGTTCATCTGAGCAGCTTTGTTGATACACTGCAAGCCTGCAACGTAAGTGGTGGGCCGATTATGTCAGGGCCTTGAAAGGCAGCTTACACATCAGGTGACCTAAAATACAAGAATGGAGTTCCTAATGGCATTAATGTTAGTTCATGTAAATGGAACCGAGAGTGTAAGTGGCACAGGCTTGGCGTGAGGTGTTGAATTTGGTGCTCTAGGCTTGCCAGCCTGGTAAAGGATAACTGGGTTATTTTTCAAGTCGAAGTCACTTCACAAACACGGTGTGTACGCATTTACCATGCAAAAAAGTTTATTATAATAAAGTTGAGCGCTCTCTTTAAATTTAAAAAAAAATAACTTGCCCACTCTGGCATTTGGTGGACATCAAGCGGAGAAGGACAAACTGATTGTAATGGCCGACACCATACGCAGATTAATCCTGCTTAGCTGGAAGAATTCAAACTCTTACACTGCATTCCATCTACCTCAGAAGCTGGATGTCAGGGCTGGGAATGATGTCACACCCAAGTTGACCGAGTTCCAATAAAAAAATTTAAAAAACCAATATGGACTGACGTGTCCAAGAAAACCTCTGCTGTGCTTACGCCATTGGAACAAACAGCAGTTGATAACAATGCATTTCACATACCACAGCAACACGTCCACAGGCAGACGTTGGGCGGCAGTGTGTGGGCGGCTGATTTAATGAGACACAAATAGACTAAAGAGCTAATAAACGGTATCACACTACAGCTTTCACTAAAATTTGTGGTGTGTGTGTCACGATTTTGGATTGACGTCTGTAGTGTCCTGGACTGGCAGATCTTCAATTTTAAATTGTAGATGCGTATATCTTATTTTTTGCTCAAACAAACAAGATGAACTCAACACTCACAGATGTAAAAAAACATCAAAGCATCTTCTTTTCCTGAATTGTACCAGTAATCAATAACTTTAAAACATCTGTGTAAAAGAAGGAGAAGGGCTGCGAAGCATCGGTTATATTGATTACTTTATAACCTGGAAACAGATAGCCGTCGTAGAACTAGGAATTACCATATCAGTTCACAGCTTGGGATAGGAAGGAGTGTGGAGGAGCTTAAAAGACTCTGAGCAAAGTCATCCATCATATGGCATCCCTGATGGATGATCACAGGAATCATGGGAAAGAGGGATCCTTTCATCGGATTGGCTGGCCCAGCACTGTTTCAGCCGTGGAATGGCCAAATGGGAGAGGCAGCTTGATGGATGAGATCTTCAGGACTCTAAAAATATCCAAATCTTATTGTGTGTTATCATCTACTGTTAAATTCTGCTCCGTACTTCTAAAATTTTTATTTTTATGCTGTATTAAGGATTTGTTCTGTTCTGTGTATTGTATTGACCCCCTCCTTTTGACACCCACTGCACGCCAAACCTACCTGGAAAGGGGTCTCTCTTTGAACTGCCTTTTCCAAGGTTTCTTCCATTTTTCACCTACAAGGGTTTTTTTGGGAGTTTTTTCTTGTCTTCTTAGGGAGTCAAGGCTGGGGGGCTGTCAAGAGGCAGGGCCTGTTAAAGCCCATTGCAGCACTTCCTGTGTGATTTTGGGCTATACAAAAATAAACTGTATTGTATTGTATATGGACAGCCAGCCAATCAAATGTGTGTAATATCACATGTCCCAAAAACCCACATGGAATTTTAAAATAAGTACGGCTTGTCTGATTGATCAAAAAGAAGAAGGAAGGGCGGCGATGAAAAGGACGTCAGAAGAGGGTGAGGTGACATCAGAAAAAGAGGCCGAGAGACGTGTGACCGTTTCATCTAAACAACAGAGGACGTAACTCATAGAGTTTGGCAATTGCTGAATCAAAAGCCGACCCAAGACAAACATCCAATCCTTCACATTCTTCATAAGCTTTTTCTAAAGACTATAAACATATACACACATCCATACATCCATCTATTTTAAAAGGGTAATTTCAACTCCCGCGAGAGATAATTTCAGGTCCGGCGAGACAAGACTTTTTGCCAAGAGATTTTGTCAAGTCCCGCCCACCTCTCACACATTTACAACCACGCCCACGGTCCACTCACTTCTCATTTGTGTGAATGCTATTGTCAGACAGTTCCAGCGCTCTCAGTTCTAAGCAGGGTCAGAAATAAAAGATAAAGAGTAGAATACAAAGTAGAATGTCGTAAAGAGGTTCAAAAACGGCGCGATACACATACAGAGCACGTTATAGATAATGAAAGTACTAAAACTCAAAAGTCTCAAAAAACTAATAGTAAAAATCACATTAGTGCTAACAAATGGAAATTATTACTCTGTGAAATAATGGAACAGTGAAAAGAGATCGAATATATGGACACAGGTGATATGACAGAAGTATGTAAATACTGCTCGGCTTTAAACTTTAAGTTGGAGACTTGTAGATCGTCCAATTCGTGATGCCATCAGGGAAAAGTAGTGTTTCTTCCCAATGAAGAGGCGTATCCGCGAGAATTAAAAGATTTGTTGCTTAGTGAAAGTGAAATCCACTTATGCGAGCGGCAGAGACATGAAGTTGCAGGGGGGTTGGTGAGTGAAGTGAGCAGGGGGCAGAGCCCCCCAGTATGTGTGTGTGTACAGTGGGGCAAAAAAGTATTTAGTCAGCCACCAATTGTGCAAGTTCTCCCACTTAAAAAGATGAGAGAGGCCTGTAATTTTCATCATAGGTATACCTCAACTATTAGAGACAAAATGAGAAAAAAAATCCAGAAAATCACATTGTCTGATTTTTTAAAGAATTCATTTGCAAATTATGGTGGGAAAAAAGTATTTGGTCAATAACAAAAGTTCATCTCAATACTTTGTTATATACGCTTTGTTGGCAGTGACAGAGGTCAAATGTTTTCTGTAAGTCTTCACAAGGTTTTCACACACTGTTGCTGGTATTTTGGCCCATTCCTCAATGCAGATCTCCTCTAGAGCACTGATGTTTTGGGGCTGTCGCTGGGCAACACGGACTTTCAACTCCCTCCAAAGATTTTCTATGGGGTTGAGATCTGGAGACTGGCTAGGCCACTCCAGGACCTTGAAATGCTTCTTACGAAGCCATTCCTTCGTTACCCGGGCGGTGTGTTTGTGATCATTGTCATGCTGAAAGACCCAGCCACGTTTCATCTTCAATGCCCTTGCTGATGGAAGGAGGTTTTCACTCAAAATCTGACGATATATGGCCCCATTCATTCTTTCCTTTACATGGATCAGTCGTCCTGGTCCCTTTGTAGAAAAACAGCCCCAAAGCATGATGTTTCCACCCACATGCTTTACAGTAGGTATGGTGTTCTTTGGATGCAACTCAGCATTCTTTCTCTTCTACTCCAAACACGACGAGTAGGGTTTTTACCAAAAAGTTCTACAGTCATCCCACCTCGATCGCAGGGGGTTACGTTCCAGAACCCCCCGCGATAGGTGAAAATCCGTAGAAACCATATGTTTGTATGGTTATTTTTATATATTTTAAGCCCTTAGAAACTCTCCCACACTGTTTATAAATATTCTCCGCACAGATATACAGTAAACCCTCGTTTATCGCGGTTAATCCGCTCCAGACAAAAAAATGAATTTCCACGAAGTAGGATTCTTTATTTATAAATCTAATATTTTCGCAGTTAGAGCATAGAAAACCTGTTTACGACCTTCTAAATACGTTTTTTAACATTATTAGAGCCCTCTAGACATGAAATAACACCCTTTAGTCAAAAGTTTAAACTGTGCTCCATGACAAGACAGAGATGACCGTTCTTTCTCACAATTAAAAGAATGCAAACATATCTTCCTCTTCAGAGGAGTGGAGTGCACGTCAGGAGCAGAGAATGTCAGAGAGAGAGAGAAAAGTAAACAATCAAAAATCAACAGGGCGGTTGGGCTTTTAAGTGTGCGAAGCACCGCGATAAAGCGGCCGCAATGAAGGGATCAATGTGAAGGTAGTCTTTCAGCATTTTTTAGAGGAGCGTCGGGATCTTCTTCTAAGCAAACAGCCTCTGTGTAAACAGCCCCTCTGCTCACACCCCCTCTGTCAGGAGCAGAGAGTGAGTGAGACAGAGAAAAGCAAACAATCAAAAATCAATACGGGCTGTTAGAGCTTTTAAGTGTGCGAAGCACCGTGCGGGAAGCATATCGTATATTATTGAGGAGTTTTATTTAATACGTAATACATGCTCTGATTGGGTAGCTTCTCAGCCATCCGCCAATAGCGTCCCTTGTATGAAATCAACTTGGTAAACAAACTGACAAAGCATATACCAGAAATAAAAAGACCCATTGTCCGCAGAAATCCGCGAACCAGCGAAAAATCCGTGATATATATTTAGATATGTTTACATTTAAAATCTGCGATGGAGTGAAGCCGCGAAAGTCGAAGCGCGATACAGCGAGGGATCACTGTATTTTGGTTTCATCTGACCTTATGACATTCTCCCAATCCTCTTCTGGATCATTTAAATGCTCTCTAGCAAACTTCAGACGGGCCTGCACATGTACTGGCTTAAGCAGGGGGACACGTCTGACACTGCAGGATTTGAGTCTCTGGCGGCGTAGTGTGTTACTGATGGTTAGCTTTGTTACTTTGGTCCCAGCTCTCTGCAGGTCATTCACTAGGTCCACCCGTGTGGTTCTGGGATTTTTGATCACCGTTCTTGTGATCATTTTGACCCCAAGGGGTGAGATCTTGTGTGGAGCCCCAGATCGAAGGAGATTATCAGTGGTCTTGTATATCTTCCATTTTCTGATAATTGCTCCCACAGTTGATTTCTTCACACCAAGCTGCTTACCTATTGCAGATTCAGTCTTCCCAGCCTGGTGCAGGTCTACAATTTTGCTTCTGGTGTCCTTTGACAGCTCTTTGGTCTTGGCCATAGTGGAGTTTGGAGTGTGACTGTTTGAGGTTGTTGACAGGTGTCTTTTATATTGATAACGAGTTCAAACAGGTGCCATTAATACAGGTAACGAGTGGAGGACAGAGAAGCCTCTTACAGAAGAAGTTACAGTTCTGTGAGAGCCAGAAATCTTGCTTGTGTGTAGGTGACCAAATACTTACTTTTCCACCATAATTTGCAAATAAATTCTTTAAAAAAATCAGACAATGTGATTTTCTGGATTTTTTTTCTCATTTTGTCTCTCATAGTTGAGGTATACCTATGATGAAAATTACAGGCCTCTCTCATCTTTTTAAGTGGGAGAACTTGCAAAATTGGTGGCTGACTAAATACTTTTTTGCCCCACTGTATACATATCTCTCTATATATCTATACTAGCCATCCCCAACGGCTTTGCCCGAGTATTAGTGAAACAAGACAGTGAGGAGGGCACTGCCCAGTTCCCTACTCCTGATGTCACACTTCCTCCTCCCCTCAGCCTGCAGTCACTCTCTCGAATTCACACAAATATATTGCTCCTGCAAGCAAACTATGATTCTTAGTGCAATGAGAGAAGTCACAAAATCAACCAGAATGTTCAAGCAAGTTATAGAAAAACACCCAATCTAAATCCGTTAAGCAGTTCTCTCGTTCATTAGCTAAGCGGTGGTAAGGAACACGCCGAGGCTGGCGGATGAGTGAGGAGGGCCCTGTCCCCCTCTAAATCCATTAAGTAGTTCTCTTGTGTGTGTGTGTGTATATATATATATATATATATATAGATATCTATACTAATAAAAGGCAAAGCCCTCACTCACTCATCACTAATTCTCCAACTTCCCGTGTAGGTAGAAGGATGAAATTTGGCAGGCTCATTCCTTACAGGTTACTTACAAAAGTTAAGCAGGTTTCAGTTCGAAATTCTACGTGTAACGGTCATAACTGGAACCTACTTATGTACATATATACGGTCATAGTCTGCAGCTCGGTCACCGTGTGAGGCGAAGTTGAGTCCCTCATCGTCACGCCTCCCACGTAATCGAGTGCCTGCCCATATAAGGCTGTCCGTCAGCGGCAATCCAATAGAAACACTCTGCCGCTAAATATTCGCGGGTGAAGGACTGTGCTTATGCAAACGAAGATGAGATGGTCAGGGTGGTGTTTGGCACAAACTTTTAAGTGCCAGGTCTTAGCTAACATTAAATAAAGCCGTGGACATCGCATGAGATAGCACAAGCACAGCCGAGAACCTTCGATGCATGTAGTCCGAGTGGCTCACGTGAACTGACTGTGAACGCAGTACGCAGAGAACAAGGAAGAGCTCCAAACTCCACAATTGAGAAGGCAGCAAAAGAATATGAAGTGAGTGACGCATACAAGCATATTCATAAGTGCAGCTACTGTGGAAACAAAGCATGGTGTAAACCGTAAGTTTAAATTAAGTTCATAGACAGGCTTCTGCTGGCGTTTGTCATGCCTACGACGAATACGATATTTGCGAGATACAAGTTTAATGAGAAGACGCGGGGTATAAATGAGACTTTGGATCACTTTGTAACAGAGTTAAAATTGCTGTAACGGAGTTAAACTTGCTGGTGAAAGACTGTGCTTATGCAAACGAATAGGAAAGCAAGGTGTAAAGCTTATATAGGTATAGATACACAGTGCATCCGGAAAGTGTATACATACACACACACACACACACCCCCAGGCTTTGCTATCTATATTTTCTTTAATACTTTCTTCTACTGGCATTATTATTCTTTAATAAATACCACATTGCTTTTAAATTTCTATACTTTATATCTAGAGTGATTAAAGTAATAAAGTAAATATTAAGAGCACCTGGAGCAGTCAGAAGTTGTCTGAACTGCAAGGTTTATTAGGCAGGGGAGGTGAGCTCCAACCAATAGAAGGAACTGTTTGGTATATGACAGACATCATTGGTTGGTAAGTGGCCTGTAGCCAAGGATGTTGAGCCTTTGTGTGTTTAAATATATTCTTGGAGATATTGATTTAATATTTAGGTCTGAGATATATCTAAGACATTGCGTGTTGTTCGGGCCAATGATAAGCAAGTCTCTTGAAGTGCTGGGGAGTAACGGGCAGTGCATGCGTTATTCATATGGCGCTTGTGTGGTCAGGGCCTGTGTGTGTTAATCTGAAGGTGTGAGGGGAGACCAATCCAGTAATGAACCCGGCGAGTTCACTTATCTCTACAAAATACATCTATATCCAATAAGAAAGCAAGTAAGGGAAGTCTGAGTGTAATAGCATGATAACACAACAGCAAAGTCTGAAATTGGACAAACTTGGTGCTTAACAGACCAGCTCTGAACTTCTGAGTTGAAAATCTGACTTAAGGGGGGCGTTACAGTTAAACACTCAGATCTCCCATTTCAAATGGAACTCAGCATTAGTCAGTGGGCGGATGTTCTGCATTATCTGAAACTGGAAAAAGAAAAAAAAAATCAAATTCTTACTTAAGAGGATCTGCCCAAAACCTTTTTTAAAAAAGCATGGAGAAAAAAAACCAAAAACAAAAAACGTTTGAATAAGCACTCATTTAGAGGAAAAAGGATGTTTTTCCCTTTGTGGATTTTTATCTTTCCTGTGCTCCTGCCTCTTTAACTTGCTTTGTTAGGTTTTGACGTTATTTGTTGTGTATGTTATTTTTGCTCGACTGTATACTATTTTACTTTCTTGAAATTTATTTTTTTTAATAAAAAAAAAAAGGTTTCTTTGTCCCATGGACAGAGGACACCGAGTATATTACCTGGACGTGCTAATCACCCTGCAACATGCCAACATGGTTTGTGGTTCCAATTTCTCTGGAAACCAGACACAAACGCTGGGAGAAAAGTGTGTGTGGCGCGGGGGCGCAGGGCATTAGCAGCCTATTTTTGTTTCTCTTTCACCAAAGATGTGGGACCCATCATCGTATCCAGCCTCCTGCCTATTTCGCTAGTCCGGTGTTTTTACGTGCTCTTCAGGGCAGTGCAGCTGAAGTCTTGGATTGTCATCATTTTTAGAAGCACACCAAGAGACCATCGATTTTAATAAAAATAATAATAATAAAAAAACCCTTACAAATATCTGGCATTACCATTTGTGTATGCATGTCCTGAACTTATTTATAAACGTCTAGTAATGTACACTACACTTCATCTGAGAAAACTTCAGCCCAAGAGAGAATCGTGACGCTGGAATCATAATACAATTTGTATGGTGGGTCAAGTGTATTGTCTAATGTCTGCTCGTCATGCCTGACAACGTTCCCCACTAGATGGCGCCCTAATGGCACAGCAGTTAAGGCAGCAGTATACGTTACCGGCACACTTGAAATTCTGTGCATCCAGACCCCTCTGCACTGGGACGTTGTCGAGATGCTGCAGGAAGGCGCTGTTCTCCTTCAGGCTGTACTGAACAAGCCTGTGCAGATTCCCATCTCCTCCCCCTGGTGACAGGGCATCCTCGGCCGTTTCCAGGTACGCGGTTATCGTGCCCCGGATCAGCTCCCGCCAGGACTTTGCCTCCCGTTTGTTCTCCGCTTGCAACTTTAAGGTGGCCTTTGAAGTTAAAATTTTAAAAAACGATGGCCCGCCGAGGGACATGTCCGGCACAACATCTCGGATTTTCTCAATCAGGTACTTCTCCTGTAGCTGTTTTTTCTGCTCTGTGAGTTTAAAACATTTCAGAGCTTCCAAAGACAAGGAAAACACAAAGGGGAGCCACGTGTTTTCTCTGAAGATGTACAGGACAGACTCCTTGATGGCATCCTGCTCTGGTTGGGTGTGGCGCGTCCAGTCCAAGACACGCTCTGGCTTAACTTCTTGTGTGCTGCTGGGCTGATGAGAAGATGGAAGGCCATTTTCTGCACTGCCGAGAGGTTTACTGGAAGCTGGGACTGTAAGGATCTCCCAGTGCTCCTCCTGCTGCTGAGGACGACACTTCAAAAAGGCCTCCTTTAGACGATCCACCCAGTCTTCGGCCTCGTCTTTAGAGGGGGCCCGCAGGTTCAGCCTCTTACTGGAGAAGGTGACATCAAAGCGGCCATCATTGCCGGCCAGCACCACTGACTCGCACCGTAAAAGGGAGCAGTTTTCCGCACAAGTCCGCTCGTCGTCATTCAGGTATAGACGGAACTCAAATGGCGACAGCTCGCAGTAAAACTCCTTCCAGATTCCCATAGCCCCTCTCCGCTCTAAATTGCCAAGCTTAAGGAGTCCACGGAATGGATTGGACAGACCTGGAAGGAGAGAAAAGCAACAGAAATCATTATGTTCCTTGAAGACACTGTCTCCCTGTCAGTGGTTAAATCTCTACAGCAAATAAGTCACTGATCCTCTAACTCAAGAAAAGGATGGAAGCAGCCATTTGTAGAAATAGAGAATTACTTGAACCAAACAACAAAATGCATTTTATATCACAAGTGAACATCATCCCACAATGTCATACTGGGAGTAGAAAAATGAAACACCCCACCTAAAAATATTTTAGCGTATCAATTACTTACTGAGTCATTTGGAGTCAAGTCAAGTCAACCTGGGGAGCATACACTGGTATAGTGCGTTGCCACACCCGCCATACGATGAAACAGCTCGGGATTCTGGTTGGCAACCCCCCCAGGAACAACACGCGGTCCAGTCCAACCCTCCATGTGCTGCAGCCAGGTGTTACGTGGGTGACCCCCTTGGCCACTCGGGTCCTTAATAAAGAGCCGGATCACCCTTGGGTAATCGTGCCACATGGCCGTAGTGCCTTAACTGACGCTCCCTCACCATGCAGGTCATGTGCCTCATTTGGGACTCCATGAGCAACACAAAGTCAAACCAGTGGAATCCAAGGATACTCCGGAGAGACACACATGAAGGAGTCCAGTCTTCATCTCAGGTCACTGGATAGCGTCCATGCCTCTCAAACAGGGAGCACCAGACTCTAAAGACTTGGACCTTCGTCCTTTTGCAGAGATCAGGAGTGCCACACACCCCTTTCCATCGACCCCATGACCCCCCCCTTTTCCTATAAAGTCAGTAGACGGATTGGGAGAAAGAGTCACCAGATGAATGAAGACCAGTCCAATTACTCGTGTAATCCAAACACGTCAGGCATCGAGCTATATGCTCACATTTTGGCTAAATATTGGTAAATAAATCACTTCCAGAAAATGCTATTGTAGACACACACAGACAGAAGCATGTGATGCCAGAGAGTTTGCTCCTATGATTGGCTATTCAGTAGCCTTATGACCAATCAGTAGAAACTGTCCCTGAATTGACCTGCATGAGTGCCAATGGTACAGAGAATAATAATAATAATAATAATAGTAAGTTGCATTTGCAGAGCACCTTTCACACACCCAAGGTCGCTTTACATATTTGGGTAAGATTACGCAGAAGACAAAAGTTCATCGAAGAGGAAAGTTTTGAGTTGAGCTTTAAAGGTGGAGAAGGAGGAGCAAACTTGGAGAGACTGAGGAAGAGGGGCCGTAACACTGAAGGAGCTGACAGTGTGCGGTGCGTGGGACAGTAAGGAGATGACTAGTCGAGGACCTGAGAGAGCGACAAGGAGTGTATGCAGCTGGGAGCTGAGTGAGGTGGTGGGGGGCAACTTAATAAAGGGCATTGAAGGTGAGAAGCAGAACCTTGAATGTAACCCTTGATGGAATCGGTAACCAGTGCAGTTGGGAGAGAACAGGGGAGACGTGAGCAGAACGCTTTGTGTGGCTGTGGAGGACTGAATGTACTGTAGCCTCTGTGTAGATTTTGCGGGGAGGCCGATGAAGAGGGAATTACAGTAATCATTACGAGATGTTAGGAAACAATGAACCAGAATCTGAGCATCAGTACAGGGCAAAAATTACACGGAGTCAAGTAATGTGACGGAGATGATAGAATTAAATTTTGGACAGAGGCCTAATGCGTAGCTCAAAATTAAGTGATGAAGCAAACTAAACAATATAGCGGGGCCACATAGGTGTTGTTGTGTATTGTGTTGCACCCAGTCTCGTCTCAGCACCCCGTTTAAATTAATGTCTGTTTAAATGTCGTCCCCGTAATAAGAAACGGGGAAGGGTGTTGCAGGGAGGCAGCGTCCCCTGGACACGTCAGAACCAGGATTTTAACAGTTGCATCTGGATCATCATTTTAAAAACCATCAGGAGGGAAAGAAAAAAAAGAGAGGAGAGAGACGGAGGTTTCAAGTACCGATAACCGATCAACATCATTCTGATATTTTTTCATCCAGCCTGGTTTCAGTTTGATTCTCATTCTGCCGAAATCACATCAACACCATTATCGCCAAGAAACCCCGGGGTTGGACATTATACTCCACCATCCGCAGTCGTTCTGTTTTTCGAGAGATTCAAACACATCTATTTTGATCAGTCTTCTGTATTCTGGACAGTGATTTTACCCAGACTCAATTTCACGTTTATTGTCATTCAGTACTCATACATCGCTATTATTTGTGTGTTGTGTTTGTTATACGTTTGCTGGGGCAGGGGAGGTTTTCTTATTGTACTGGTGTTGCTTCACTTAGCTGCTTTGGTGGAGGGATATATATATATAAGTAAATGTATTTTACATTGCGGATTTATATTCTTGTATTTTTGTCATTGTATTATATTTAATATATTCCACATTTATTTTACTTATTTGCTTTCATTTGCTAGTCTTTAACTGTCGATTGGGGAGGAGGGAAAAATTACTATTTGTTAGAGGTATGGCTTGGTATTGATAGGTTATTCTCAGTAACTCATCCAGGCCACAGGTCCTGGTAGTGTGGGTAGGAAGTCGGCCGTTACAACAAGACAAGTAACAAAAGCTGCTGTGCAGGATGGCTGTGGTCTTCACTGATCCTGTTTGCCTTTCTCCAGCACTGACTTGTTTACGACCTGAATACAAGGCGGCTTGGGTGCCGGTCATTTTCAGTCCACCCTGTAGACGTTACATAAGAAACCTGACAAGCCAGAGGAGTCCATTACAGTCCGTTTGTCACTTGTTTGTTCAGCTAGCAGCTAAGCTATCCTAAATTCTCTTCCAGATCCTTCATAAAGGTTCTCAAAGTTTGTGCTTCAACTCCATGGTCTTGGTCGTTTGTTCCAGATTCCCACCACTCTCTGTGTAAAAAGGGGGCCTCTTGGCTTCAGTCCTAAATGCACTTCTCCTTAATTTCCACTGGAGTCCTTGATTCACCATTAAGATGCCATCTGCCATTGAGGATTTCGAAGGCCTGCATGAGGTCCTCACCCAGTCTCTGCTACTCGAGACCCAACAGGGGTCCATCACAGTAGGACAAGTCCTGGGAGGCTCCTGGCTGCTCGCCTCCACACAGCTTCAAGTGCTGCTTTGTCTTTTTTGTATTGTGGTGACCACAACTGCACGGCGTACTCTAGATGTGGTCTTACGAATGCTTTATGTAGTCTGAGCAGAACGTCCCTTAATTTATATTCAACATTCTTAACAGTGTAACCTAACATTTGATTTGCCTTTTTAATGACTTCACCACTTAGCTTAGGTGATGAAAATATGTCAACATGAACCTTTAAGTCTGTTTCGGTGGTTGCTTTCCACAGGTCATCACCTCCCATCTTGAATTTATAACTGACATTCCTGTTGCCCACATGTTGCACTTTTCTACATTAAACTCCATTATCTGAGTGTTTGCTCAGTTCTAAAGCTCATCCAGGTCTTCCTGAATTGTTTCTGCTGCCTCCTCTATGTCTGCCATTCCACCAATTTTAACATCTGCAAATTTCCCAAGTTTACCTACGTACACCAGGATCAACGAGATAAATATAAATCAGAAGAAGTGACGGGCCAAGGACAGACCCCTGAAAGAGTCCATTGATGATCTCACTCCACATGAAGCATGTCCTCACATCATTAGTACTTAAAAAGTTTTGAGATGAGAAGACGACATCTGAGATTTTCTCAGACGTTCCAAGAATGCAGAGGCACTGGTGAGCCTTCTTGACGAGAGCGCAAATGTTTTGTGCCCACTTGAGTTCACTAGTGATGGTCACTCCACCAACTCTGCGGCATCCCACTTAAATCTTTTTGGGCGGATGTCGACTTTTGTCAACAGAAGGGGTTTGAGGGTGGATGTTGACAGGTGATAATCAGCTGTAAGTGTCCACAAAACCCCCAGTTACATTATAGGTAGGTCCTCTTTGTGAGGAGGACGTTGAATCCCTGCGTTTGTGTGAACAGCATAAACAACATCTAGAACGGCATCAGCATCTGATGAGACAGCAAAGTGAACGTGCAAAGAAGAATATTCTAAGCGTACTATTTACAGGTAGTCCCCAGGTTGTGGACATCGCTGCGACGCATGCGGCTCAGTAACTGCCGCTCCGTCATCATCGACCTGAGGATGCAGCAAGCGGTGGCTGGACGGAGGATGGTGGGGGGCGATTTCGCTCCTAGCACAGTGTAGTGTCCCTTGGGTGGCTCCCGGTGGTAAGCGGTTTCACTACTCGCCCACCACACACGGCTGCCCCGTTCATTCTTGGTGGGCGGCTGGTAATGCTGCAAGCGGTGACCCGGTTGTGGCTGAACAGAGGCCATTGAGGGTGAACGGGGTTGGGGGGTTTGGGGAGGTTGCATTGTAGTGTGCATCAGATGGCTGCCTATTGAATGGGAGCGATTCACTACCCGCCCTTGGCCGCACCTTGTTCTTAATCGGTGGGTGGACGCTGTAGGCAGCATACTGTAGTGGAGGTGACTGTGAGGTGGGCTGGTGGTGAACTGCCCGTCAATGCCCCCATTTATTCTCAATAGTCAGCCAGCTTGTACTGTTACGCACATAGCAGAAAGTTGTCTCTTGTCAGTACACCAGACGTGTTGATGACGGGTGCCTTCCTGCTTGATAGCGTGTACAGTGCTGTGCAGAACATCTCATCTTAATCTTTTGTCTTCACCCTTCAACAATGTCTCTGAAACACAAATCTGATGCCAAGTGCTGGTGATACAGTAAAGAAGAGAAAAACCATCACCATTGAAAATAAAGTAGAAATAATAAAAAGGTCAGAGAGAGGTGACACTCCATCATTCATTGGCACAACACTTGGTTACAGTCGGTCAACAATAGCACTTACTAAAGTTATATACCGACTTACATACAAATTCAACTTAAGTACAAACCTACAGTCCCCATCTTGTACGTAACCTGGGGACTGCCGGTATTTATTTATATATTGCTGAACTGGACTCTGATTTTGATGGAAGTGATTTGGAGATCGAAAACGAAACTCGGGTACCTGCATCAGATGATCGGTCCCCAGCTGATGCACCTACGGCAAAGTTCACCTGGGAGGAATACACAGACACTGATCCATGGGAGGTAAGCTGGCTACTGGACTTCATCAAATGACACGGCCTGCTAGTGGACACTACGGGTTACCAGGCACTCGACTGCTTCAAGATGTTTTTTTTTTCCCAGAAAGTGCCTTTCAGCTTATGAGTGATGAGACATACAGGAATGGAATAAGTGCATGAATTTACATAAATTGGGGGCTCAAGGAACATAAAGCAGAGTGACAGGTGTCACAGAAAAGTATTTATGTCGATTTCTGTGTAAAACTGTTGCTTTGTTTGCATTTTAGAAAAGTAAGCTTTTTGGGAAATATTCAGCCCTGGGACAAAAGGAAAAAAAAAAAATGAATTAGCCCTAAAAGAGTTAATGTACATTGTGGTCTGCCTTCTGTTTCCTTAAGTCTACGGTGAGCTCCTTGGTTTTGGAGTTGTCCTGGCACCACTGAGTCAGCAGGGAGACTTCTACTCTGTAAGCTGTTGGTGATCAAGTCTATGATGGTGGTGTCATCGACTGATCTACTTAACGATGGAGTTGGCAGTGTGTCTGGTCACACAACCATAACATGGGACTTAGCACACTCCTCGTGGAGTTCCTTTGTCGAGTCTCTTCTCTGTAAGCCGCCTCATTGCTGGAGTCCAGGCTATGACGGTGGTGCTCACCAGCTGATTTAATAATGGGAGTTGGTCTTGTGTCTGGTCGCACAGTCACAGCATGGGGCTCAGCACACGACCCTGTGGAGTTGAGGCACCTCTGTAAGCCGTGTCATTGCTAGTGATCAGGTCTGTATGTACAGATGTTCTTCTCTTCTTCTGTTGGCATCTTTTCATGTTAAAACTGATTCAGTCAGTGTTTGTGTTGCAATTACATAGTATGTTTTCGTTAATTTTTCACTTAAGCTGGCACTTAAGTTCTTCAATCTGCCTCAAGAATGAGTTAAAATATGAAGAGGTAGGGGAAGTGATGGCGAAGGTGGTAGAGATGAGAACGGCGCCCGTACACATGCACCGCACAGCAGACCTGCTGGCCGCTGCTGACAATTGGTTCTACAATAAAATAAAAATAAAAGGGGGAACAACCTTGGAGATCAACCATCACCCCTAAAGCGGTTAGTAGACGTCACGTAGTGTATGTGTACCAAATCTCAAGTCAATAGGTCAAATGGGGGCGGCACGGTGGCGTAGTGGTAGCAATGCTGCTTTGCAATAAGGAGACCTGGGTTCACTTCCCGGGTCCTCCCTGCGTGGAGTGTGCATGTTCTCCCTGTGTCTGCGTGGGTTTCCCCCCATAGTCCAAAGACATGCAGGTTAGTTGCACTGGGAATCCGAAATTGTCCCTAGTGTGTGCGTGTGTGTGTGTGTGTGTGTGCGCCCTGTGGTGGGATGGCACCCAGCCCGGGGTTTTTTTCCTGCCTTGCACCCTGTGTTGGCTGAGATCGGCTCCAGCAGAACCCCGTGACCCTGTAGTTAGGATATAGCGGGTTGGATAATGGATGGATGTATAGGTCAAATGGTTTGCAAGCTACAGATGATTTAAAATCCAGGACTGACAAACGGACAGCCATGGTAGCGTATTATATATAAAGATTACTGCAACTACTTATTATTTGGCTGACATCTTTAAACATTAAAACATTTGAGATGCATTTGGTTACAGTTCCTTTGCTGTTCCAGTTGGAGCTCAGGCAGGTGAAGTGATTTGCTCAGAGTCACATGGTGTCAGTAGTGGGATTTAAACCTCAGGGTTTGCAGCCCAAAGCCTTAACTGCTATGCCACACTGCCAGCCTTTTGTTAAATACATGAAGAAACTCAGTCGGCTTTTTTTTGCCTTATGGCTCTCTGACATCTGCAGGTTCTGCGTTTTCTTTTTTTATTTGAAGGATTTTTTTTTCTTGCACGTCTCTTCTCTTTTGAACCCCATGCTTGCCTGGCCGTATTTCTCATGCAAGTTTGGCTGTTTTGTTCTCTTAATTAAAACGGGACAGTGGCCCGGTGTGAGCGTCTGCACAAGTATACTGTTATGTGTGGTGGGTCCAGTGTCCCCCTCCTGGATGTGTCCCTGCCATTGTGATTGGCTCCATCCCTTTAGACACTGAAATGCCTTAAAGAGGTTTGTGAACAGAAGGGCAGAATGACACAAAAAGAGAAGAGAAACGCAAATGACATCCTTGTTTATGACATAAAACTGTCAATTGATGCATTAAAACCCCAAGTGGTGCTGAATGTGCCTAAATGGGCAGGCGACTTCTACAGAGATCCATTTTCAACTTGTTTCATTTCCACAGACCTACCTGGCATTCCAGTTCCACAGAAGGACGAGAATGAAATAAAAAACACAAAGCAAAGGGCACTTCAATTCAGAATGAAGGGAAAATAAAGAGTGACTTCATCCTGAAAGAGGGGAATTCACAATTTGTTCGCAGTGCACTTGAAGGCAGCAACCAAATGACTTGCAGTTTCTTCTGGTGGGTTAGAAAATGACTTTTGAGTTGCATTTAAAATTCTCTTTACGCATTAAAGGGGCTTTTCAACAAAAGGTGGTCATTCTGCGTGGAAAGTACAGAAGAGACGAGACGACTGTTTTTTCATTTCAAATCCACTGCTTTTAAAACCGGACAGCCATTCAAAATTAAGGAGGAATCCCCTTCTAACACCCCTGACATTTCTTTACAGCCGTCCTTTCAAGCCCACCTGGCCGAGGTTGACCGTCTAAAGGGAGAAGAGGAGGACGACTACGGTGGTAAGCTGTGCCCAGTTTGTGGAAGTGCTGGGCAGAGAGGCGTCACAAAAGTTTAAACGATTCTTGGGTGCACTGAATCTCTCCCAAGAGACCTGGACTGGCACGTCTCATAAATAATCTCATTTCTTGTAATATCAAGCTTTAAATGAATAAAATGTAGCTAAACACACACACTCGTTACAGGTTTCTGAGGACCCCCCTGCGAGTGAGGTGCAGTACCGATACACTGACTAAACAACAGAAGGAAAATCCCTGGATCATAAGGTCAGATGTTGGAACTTTTTGGTCTACCACCCGTCGTGAGCCATTTGTCATTTTTCTTTTGTAACAAAATCAAACCAAGTACGCTCTGCCCCTAATGTCTTCTCTTCATCTGTAACGTGGCATGGCAACTGGCAGGAATAAAAACTGTGCAAATTCAAGAACTAGCATGGAGCAACGCAGCAAATCATAAAGACGTTGACGTCTGACATTCCAATACACTGGGAGGTTGCATGTAAGGCTGCACATGCACGCCGATCAGCCATAATGTTAAAAGTGACAAATACTATTGATTATCTCGTCACTTGATAAGTTTCAGTTGGGTTTGAGAACAAATCACAGCACAGAAACTGCACTCGTTAAAGTAGTAAATGGTAAATGCAGACAGAGGCCATTTATCTGTTCTCATCCTCTTAGATCTGAGTGCCGCATTTGACACCATTGACCACAATATTCTTAGAAATCACCCTAGTCAGTGGGTGGGCCTCTCTGGCCGTGTCTTAAATTGGTTTAAATCCTACCTGGCAGGTAGGAAATTCTGTGTTAGTTGTGGTGATTATACTTTAAAGACACATGATATTCTATATGGTGTTCCACAAGGCTCTATCCTGGGTCCGCTGCTTTTTTCGATATACATGCTTCCGTTAGGTCAGATTATCTCGGGGCACAACGTGAGTTACCACAGCTATGACACGCAGCTTTATTTATCTATAGCACCTGATGACCCAGACTCTGTTGTTTCACTAACATAATGTCTTACTTGTGTTTCTAAATGGATGAGTAGTAATTTTCTCAAGCTAAATAAAGAGAAAACAGAAATTTTAGTGATTGGCAATAATTGACATAATGAGGTTATTAGAAATAAACTTGATGCATTAGGGTTAAAAGTCAAGACGGAGGTAAAGAATTCAGGGTAACTGTTGACTCTGACCTGAATTTTAAATCGCATATTAATCAGATCACTAGGACAGCATTTTTTCACTGAAGAAATACAGCAAAAGTTTGACCTCTTATATCATTGAAAGATGCTGAGAAATGAGTTCACGCTTTTGTTTTCAGTCGGCTAGATTACCGTTACGCACTCCTCTCAGGACTACCCAAAAAAGGCATCAATTGACTGCAACAAGTGCAGAATGCAGCTGCTAGAATCCTAACTAGGAAAAGAAAATCCAAGCACATCTCTCCAGTTTTGGTGTCACTACACTGGTTACCTGTGTCATTCAGGATTGACTTTAAAATACTGCTTATTGTTTACAAAGCCTTAAATAATCTGTTCCATCTTATATCTCGAAATGTCTGACATCTTATATTCCAAATCGTAACCTTAGATCTTCAAATGAGTGTCTGCTTAGAATTCCAAGAGCTAAACTTAAAAGAAGTGGTGAGGCGGGCGGCCTTCTGCTGTTATGCACCTCAAATCTGGAATAGCCTGCCAATAGGAATTCACCAGGCTGATACGGTGGAGCACATTAAAAAACTGCTGAAAACATTACTTTAACATGGCTTTCTGATAACTTCATTTTAATTTAATCCTGATGCTCTGTGTATTCAATTAATTATCATTACTATTCATGGTGGCTCCTAAAATCCGCACTAACCCCTACTCTCTCTTCTGTTCTCTTCCCGGTTTTCTGTGGTGGCGACCTGCGCCACCACCACCTGATCAAAGCACCGTGATGTCCTTACATTGATGGATCAAAGGCCAGAAGTCTACATGACAGTCATCATCAAGTCCATCCATGAGAACCCTGAATACAATGAGGACTGATTGAGATCATTTATGTTAGGTAGAATGCCTAGAGGGGTCTGGGCGGTCTCGTGGCCTCGGACCCCCTGCAGATTTTATTTTTTTCTCCAGCCATCTGGAGTTTTTTTTTTTTGTTTTTTCTGTCTTCCCTGGCCATCGGACCTTACTTTTATTTTATATTAATTAGTGTTCTCTGATTTTAATTCTTATTTTGTCTTTTATCTTTTCGTCATCATGTAAAGCACTTTGAGCGACATTATTTGTATGAAAATGTGCTATAGAAATAAATGCTGTTGTTGTCGTCGTCAATTGTGGGGAAGGAAGTATTATTTGCCAGAGGTACGGCTTGGTATAAGTAGGTTTCCTCAGCAATTTATCCAGGCCACAGGTCCTGGTAGTGTGGCTGTCGGCTGGGTAAGGGGGTCTGCCGTTACACTCTGATTTTCTTGAAGGTGATCAGGAGATCAGTTGTTCAGACCCCAACGGATGCCGCCCGAGGTAATCGTCTGCCAGCTGACTGCGTTTGCACATCTGACTCACCTGTGTGCTATCGCATGCATAAGGTTGCACTGACAAATGGCTATAAATTGTTCAAACAGGCAAACAGTGACAGCACCATGACTGTGGCAGATTTCTGAAAGAAGGTGGTTGATGACTTTGCTGGCAGAGTATGTTGCAGTGCTTTTTGCAAAGTGAGGAATGTCATAACCAAGAGCAGTGCCAGACAGGCTGACTGAGCACCACATTCCTGCAACATACGGGGACAAAAAGTACAAACCTGTCCGTGTTGCATGCAGCAACAAACAACTGAAAAGGAGGCACCAGTGCAACGTGGCAATGCATGCAGTTGGCTGCTTTGAGCGTCATCAGACTTTGCAGGACTTTGTTGTATAACATGTATGTGAAGTCAAATAATATGCAGGCTCATGCAACATGCAAGACAGTAACATATGTCAAAAAAGACACTTTTTTTCAGCCCTGCGAGAAAAGAAACAAAATCAGCCTTAAAATAGTTAAAAAGCAAGTCTGTCTTTTTAATAGAGGGTCGGTTAATCTTGTCCATTCCTGGGTAGTTGCCCTCTAGCAGGATGCAGTTTCCTACCATCCCTGACGATGTCTCCATAATGGTATACAAGTTACTACACTGTCGTGGCATCTAGTGTCACTATCACCAGGGCTGTGAATGTCCTGTTACCGTCTGCAACCCCTGCCTTGACTGGGCCCATACTACAGGGGGCTCTGTCATTCCTGAGCAATACAAGGCAATACAAGATGGCAAAGACAATAAATTTAAAAACCGTAAGAGGATTAGGCTTTCACACCACCTTCAGCGTGATAAGCAGACCCAGGGATGTTGAACCTGAGCTCTGAGAGACTGCCAGCAACAAAGTTTAACAGTAAAAACCTCTGAAGAGGAACAAACAGCCATGACTTACCAATCTGCCGACGGTGAACAACCCTAAAGAGCTTGGGCTCTGGAGATGGGGCCAGTTTACTGTTGGCACTGCTGCTGCCACGTGCGGGATCCAAAGTTAGGGGCACTCCTTCATTGCTGCTGGTACTGAGCACTGCCAGCTTCTCGGTGGTTTTCTCCTCAGCAGAAGGTTTATAGATATCATCTTCAGAAATCCAGCTTCTGCTTTTCTGAAAAGAGTCAGAAGTATGTCAGCTTTATTAGGAATAAAACATTTTGATTTTCAGTGGGTAATAAACGGGTACATGCATGCATTCTCAAACACTCAGACTAATTTAGGGTCACAAGGAACGGAGACTATCCCAGCAGTCCTGGGAACAGGGTGATACAACTACAATGAACAATGGATGACTGGTCATCACAAGGCACACACACACACTCAGCTGACTTAGTGTCACCAATTTATCCACAAAGAGTTGAGGAGAACATGCAAACTGCACACTAGCAATGGGATTCAAAACCAGAATGATGAATTTATGAGGCAGTAGTGCCAACTATGCCACCCAATGCATAATACGACTTCTAAATATTCTTTATTAAGTAAAAAGCATCTGCTGTGTTAATCTGTGCAGACATTAACAGTTTGAACTCCTCACCCATTTATTAATTTGATTTCTCAGTTCAGGATCACCACGTCGTCAGACCCCAGAACCAACAGAGGCAACAGCCGTAGGGAAAGGTCAGTCAAATGCAGGGCCTACTGGCACACCAAACCAGCTGGTTACAGCAAACCTATGAATATGAACCACAAAAGGTCCCGTCCTGGGGATAGAACCCTGACTCTACCAGTTTGAGCTGGCCATGTTGTCTGTCACATATCAAAAATGAAAGCTGCAGCCATCTCACCCTCACATAAGAGATCTGCCAATCAAGTCTAGTAACTGCTAGACCTTCACTTCTGAATGAGCCCCAGTACCACCGTCCAAGTCCCCCCGAGTAGCACAGGTCTAACCTGAATGTGCAGCACTTACTGGAAGACTTGAGCTGACGGGTAAAGAGCCGTCCGAAGAGCTCGCCCTCCTTAGGGTCAGCTGTGGCGTGTTGCGGATTTCCGGCCTGCTGGCTACTACATCGACAGAAGAGGGAGCCTTGACACGCTCGTTCTTTTCTTGGTTTAACTCTAGAATTTTGGTTTCTTCCGGTGCCACTTTCAGTGCAGGTTCATCAACAGTGGCGTTTAGTTCATCCACGCTGCCAAATGAAACTTTAAAGGGTAAAATGCAATCCACTCCATGGTCTTCAGCAGCCAGTGAGGACTGCAGGTACTCTTTATCATACTCTGGCGCTGCCTCAGATGGGATGTCCTGTCCCTGGTTCAACAGATCCACTGAACCCTTCAGGGAATTCTGAATGTTCTCACAGAATTCGTACCTTAAAAGCAAGAAGATGACAAAAAGGGTGAAGAGATACAAGATGACAGACAAGGATGTACAAATGTAATCTTATGTGGCAATAAATAAAGGCTCGCTCTACTCACTCGTCCATGCTTTCAGATTGCCTTCATAAAATGTTCTTGGAGACGCTCTAGTGTTCTGCATTTAAATGTACATAAAAGTCTGGTGTGGGATTATGCAAAAATGTGACAACTCTTACGAATGGCTTGCATTACAATAGCATCTTGAATTATTTTTCTCTTGCTTAATGTATTTTACATGTTTTTATTATAATTTAACTGTATAACTGGAAACTTTAGTTTCACTTTTCTTTTGAGAAAATTCAATATAGATAAATGACTAATTATTACTTACCAGACTGTGCTACTTCTCTGACACAGGATAAATACTGAGTAATCAAGGTGGACGTCAATGTTAACATTTGCATGGCACCATGCGATACACATATCTCTGTTATATGCCATTTGGTATTGGATTTGTAAAAGCAATGTTAATGTTTGTGATGCACCACCTGCTGGAATGGTAAATGCAATGTACATCCCTGTTATATGCCATTTGGTATGTGACTCAAACCACCTACAACTGAACACCAGCAAAACCAAGGAGCTGGTGGTGGATTTTAGGAGGACCAGGCCCCTCATGGACCCTGTGATCATCAGAGGTGACTGTGCAGAGAGTGCAGACCTATAAATACCTGGGAGTGCAGCTGGATGATAAACTGGACTGGACTGCCAATACTGATGCTCTGTGCAAGAGAGGACAGAGCCGACTATACTTCCTTAGAAAACTGGTGTCCTTCAACATCTGCAATAAGATGCTGTAGATGTTCTATCACACGGTTGTAGTGAGTGCCCTCTTCTACGCGGTGGTGTGCTGGGGAGGCAGCATAAAGAAGAGGGACGCCTCACGCCTGGACAAACGGGTGAGGAAGGCAGGCTCTATTGTAGGCACGGAGCTGGACAGTTTGACATCTGTGGCAGAGTGACAGGCGCTGAGCAGGCTCCTGTCAATCATGGAGAATCCACTGCATCCACTGAACAGGATCATCTCCAGACAGAGGAGCAGCTTCAGCGACAGACTGCTGTCACCGTCCTGCTCCACTGACAGACTGAGGAGACCCCACACTATGCGACTGTTCAATTCCACCCGGGGGGGGAAATGGGGGTAAATGTTAATATTATACAAAATTTTTGTCTGTGTGTTATACCTTCATTGTTATCACCTTTTAATTTAATATTGTTCTTTATCAATATGCTGCTGCTGGAGTATGTGAATTTCCCCCTGGGATTAATAAAGTATCTACCTATCTATTTGTAAAAGCAGTGTTAATGTTTGTCATGCACCATCTTTGGAATGACAGAGACATAGCAACCAGACAGACATGCAAAAACTTATTCTTCATCAATTAATGTGGATGTCTGTGTTAACGTTTGCATTGCATCATGTAAAACACATGTCTCTGTTACATGTCACTTGGCATGGGATTTGTAAAAGCATTGTTAATGTTTGTGAAGTGTCATCTGCTGGAAAGGCAAATGCAATGCACATCCTTGTTATATGCCATTTGATATGGGATTTGTAAAAGCAGTGTTAATGTTTGTGATGCAACATCTGCTGGGATGACAAATGCATTGCATTTCATTACTATACCAGTAACACGCCGAAAGCGGACAGTAGAGGTAACATAGTATGTGTGTGTAGGTGATTTAAAATCCTGGTCAGACAAATGGACAGCCACGGTAGCGTATTACAGAAGAAGAAATGCTTGTGATGCACCATCTTTTGGAATGGCAGAGACACAGCAACCAGACAGATAAGCAGACATTTATCCTTTGCCATTTTGCTTTTAGTAAGGTGGTTGATATTTTGTGATGCTGTTGCTAGGAAACAATAGCAGGTTGCTAGGAGATGGTGCCCCAAAGTCTCACAGGATGAAGTCAACCAGGTGACGGCAGTATTTAAACTTCTGTCTTGCTATCAGCACCTGTCCAGGTTTGTGTGTACAATACTAAGAATTTCACTGTGGTTATGAGTATATTGTTAAAGGAATATTCCACCCAAAAATTATATATTTTTTTTGTTGATACGTTACTAACCAAATGTAGTTTGATTGATGACAGAGAAAAAAAATTGAATTTCCTGCTTTTGTGGTGAACAGAGATAAAGTTGTTGATAGAATGGGACTGAATGGTGGCCAACACTAAACGAACACAAACGTATCAAAACGTCCATGAAAACAAAGGACACGTTACTAGTGTCACATAATCCACGTGAACTCTTCCTGTCATATGCTCATAACAGGCACAAACACACACACATGTTTTTGCTAAAGTATTGCTCTATAAATAACAAGAGACCTCCAAATGTTCCTTTCTCCACCTAGAGGCACACACGTCCTTCATGCAAACCTCTTTTATCGTCTATCACCTCAACAGAAACTGGGGACCCCTTTGTGGTCTCTGATCATCGAATTTCACTAAGAAAGCTTAAAAATGGTGTGAAATGAGAATGGACATTACACTGTATATCCCACCAGCCTCTGACTAAGCCCATTTTTTAACATTCTACTGAATTTACTAAAATCAAATAATATTCCATACAAGCAAGTCAAGTAGTATAAAACTAGGTTCGAAACAAATCAACCCTCACCCATGAGAAAGAGAAAACCTTTCGATCTCACAAGCAGCCATCTTATTTCTTGTATTCTGGTTGCCTGCATATTGTCAGATTGTGCGGGTTTAGGGTGTGAAGCGTGGGATGGAGCAAAAATATGGGGAAGAATTTAAATGCAACACCTGTTCTAATCCGGTCATCTGTTTGCCTGTTTGGAGGAGGACTAATCCGACGGACGCTGCAGTCACTTCCGCCCATCATCCTGCCTCTGCTTCTATAAAAGCCGCCTAACCAGGAAAGATGGGGTCGCTCAAGACCAGGAGCTCAACCAGGATGGAAGTCGACACAGAGCTGCCTTTTCATGTCAGATGTGACGTAGATGAAAATTTGTATTTTCCAGGATGTTAAGCAGGGATCACATTGGAGCCCAGACTCATTATGCTTCATTTCCTGTGCATCACTTACATCGTAGACAGACCCCAAACCCAAACTCACTCGCACTCTAACAAAACCCTGAAAGGGTAAGCATGCTAAACCATGGAGCCAAAGGGCTTTGCTGTGCCATAAAAGTGGAACTGACCTCTGATCAAATTTGTCCGAATCACATGACCAGGGCTCTTCAGAAGACTTATCTGGGCTTTTGGTGCTGCTGACCTGCAAAAGGCTGTCCGAACTCAAACTCGACGAAAGCTGTGAGGAGCTGGTAGTGTCCAGGCTCAGTGTGGAAGATGTCAACTTATTTTTAACCAGATTCTTGCCGTGTGATGAACTGGAGCCTGAATTATGGTGGACTTCAATTATGTCTGAGTCTGAAGACTGTAACACGGAGTCCCAGCAGTCTTTTGCTTTGTGTTCAGATTCTGTCGAAACTGGAAGGTCTAGAGGATCCGAGCAGGAGCAGAGACCGGCCAGGACCAATGGCGTAACGGTCCATTCGTTCAGAACCGCCGATTTGTAAGACAACTGGAAGGAGAGCGACGTCAAGCCCTGTAGGTAACTCAGGAGAACCTCGCGCTCCTCTGCGTCAAGCAGCAGGGCTGATGGCTGGTAATATCCCAGGAGTTTTGACCGCTCGCGGATCAAAGACACCAAGTAGCACTCCATGAGACCATCGTTCAGGGCCAACCTCACCCAAGCTCGGCAACGGCCGACGTCGGTGTTGATGAAGTTCAAGTGCTCCAGCTCGGTAATTACATCCCTGAAAGAGAGGAAAGCAGAAACACCGTTTAAAGGGGTGGAGGCCCTCAGAAAACGTGAAGTATTGAAACCTTTCTACATTACAAACAAACCACCAGCTATGTTCCTCGGCCTCGGTTACTGTGCCATCAGTAAATCAGATGAATGAGAAGATCTGAGTAACAAATTGTTGTGGTGCATGAAAATCTGCAAATTCTTCTCTATATTCTCATTATATTTGGCTCAATCCCAACAAGAAATTCAAATGCAGGACACTTGTCTAGGCATTGTAACATCAAAAGCGTATCCTCTTCCCCAATACCTCACTTTTAAAAAAGGAGCTCAAACAAAATGATAAACTGGTTTACAGCCTGGGAAAGGAAGACATGCAAGTAAGTACTAAGCAACATTAAAAAAAACTTTATTACCATAATACTCGCATATAAGTCGGGTCTTGAAACCCGAAAAATCGATCATAAAATCAGACCCCGACTTACATGACCGGCCAAAAATACATTTAATTATTATTATAATTTTTTTTTTTTTTTACATCTTCTTGCTTCCTCCAATCTCACGCCAGTTTCTCAGACACATCGATTTTTGTTGCAGCTGTGCAGTTACCAATTTCTTTCGCTACTTCAACGACTTTTAATTTAAAGCCAACTTCATATTTTCTTCTGATTAAACGCTGCATCGTATCCATCGTAGATAAAGGATGCTCTTACGATAAAGGTGTAGGAGGGTGTGAGACACAAAAAATACAAATCAGTGCAAACGTCGCTTCAGAATAGTTTGGGTATTACTGTGTGGTCACGTTGTCACAATACATAGAAAGAAAAAAAAAATGGCTGTATCTCCATGGTTCCTCTCTCAGGTGGGTGTATATATATATATATATATATATATATATATATATATATATATATATAGATATACATATACACATATACACACATATACACACACACATACAGTGCATCCGGAAAATATTCACAGTGCATCACTTTTTCCACATTTTGTTATGTTACAGCCTTATTCCAAAATGGATTAAAATAATTTTTTCCTCAGAATTCTACACACAATACCCCTTTATGACAACGTGAAAAAAGTTTACTTGAGATTTTTGCAAATTTATTAAAAATAAAAAAACTGTAAAAGCACATGTACATAAGTATTTACAGCCTTTGCCATGAAGCTCCAAATTGAGCTCAGGTGCATCCTGTTTCTCCTGTTCATCCTTGAGATGTTTCTGCAGCTTCATTGGAGTCCACCTGTGGTAAATTCAGTTGACTTGACATGACTTGGAAAGGCACACACCTGTCTATAGAAGGTCCCACAGTTGACAGTTCATGTCAGATCACAAACCAAGCATGAAGTCAAAGGAATTGTCTGTAGACCTCCGAGACAGGATTGTCTGGAAGTGCAAATCTGGGGAAGGTTACAGAAAAATTTCTGCTGCTTTGAAGGTCCCAATGAGCACAGTGGCCTCAATCATCCGTAAGTGGAAGAAGTTCAAAACCACCAGGACTTTTCCTAAAGCTGGCTGGCCATCTAAACTGAGCGATCAGGGGATTAGGACCTTAGTCAGGGAGGTGACCAAGAACCTGATGGTCACTCTGTCAGAGCTCCAGAGGTCCTCTGTGGAGAGAGGAGAACCGTCCAGAAGGATAACCATCACTGCAGCAATCCACCAATCAGGCCTATATGGTAGAGTGGCCAGACGGAAGCCACTCCTTAGTAAAAGGCACATGGCAGCCCGCCTGGAGTTTGTCAAAAGGCACCTGAAGGACTCTCAGACCATGAGAAACAAAATTCTCTGGTCTGATGAGACAAAGATTGAACTCTTTGGTGTGAATGCCAGGCGTCACGTTTGGAGGAAACCAGGCACCGCTCATCACCAGGCCAATACCATCCCTACAGTGAAGCATGGTGGTGGCAGCATCAGGAACTGGGAGACTAGTCAGGATAAAGGGAAAGATGACTGCAGCAATGTAGAGACACATCCTGGATGAAAACCTGCTCCAGAGCACTCTTGACCTCAGACTGGGGCGACGGTTCATCTTTCAGCAGGACAACGACCCTAAGCACACAGCCAAGATATCAAAGGAGTGGCTTCAGAACAACTCTGTGAATGTCCTTGAGTGGCCCAGCCAGAGCCCAGACTTGAATCTGATTGAACATCTCTGGAGAGATCTTAAAATGGCTGTGCACCGACGCTTCCCATCCAACCTGATGGAGCTTGAGAGGTGCTGCAAAGAGGAATGGGCTAAACTGGCCAAGGATAGGTGTGCCAAGCTTGTGGCATCATATTCAAAAAGACTTGAGGCTG
>JANRMT010062851.1:2032259-2087701 GCA_026402145.1 Polypterus bichir lapradei | reverse complement strand
AAAAAAACCCCCCCCCCCCCCCCACCCTACCCAGAATTTTTAGTCAACCATTGAGAAACATGTACACCAAGTTTCATGAAAATGGCTCCAGCCGTTCGGACATGTTGCTGGAACATACATACATACACATTGACAGACAGACAGATTATATATATATACACACACACACACACATAAACACAGTATATATATATATATATATATATATATATATATATCTCTATAGTTTAATAAACACAGATGAAACCAAGTTAGTGGTTATCCATTCGTCCATACTGGAAAACACACAGGAAGTCCACAGCAGCACCAAAAGTCAGGATTTAACATACAGTGCTGAGCGAAGGCCTTACCCCTAGATATCTGCATAAATGTGGTCTTAAAATTTTTTTATTTTATTTTCTACATTAGTATGTCAGCAGAAAAAAAAGCAAACTGAAGATTTCCAAACATTTATTTTCTAATTTTATACATTTTTGTATATTTTGTCAAAGAAGACCTTAAATAACAGAGTACTTACTGAATCTAAAGGTTTCCTTACATCTACAAGCACTTTGAAGGCTCTCATCATCTGGGGCCTAGAAGGATAGAAGCCTCCCAGTTTCCAGGAGTGAGACTTTTTGGGGGGTTTGGGATGGAGGGTCAGTTTGGGTTTTTGTCATTTCTGAGGTCACTGAGTCATAATATTCAGCTGGTTTCGCCATTCAGAATCAAACTGCAGATTCATTTTCATTGTGGCTTCTGAAGCACTGCTCCGTTTCATTTTCACAAAGACATCTGCTGGTTTTGCTTTATCAGTCCTACAGCATTTCTCAGCACGAGAGGTCCATTCAGATCACCTCCACTTCAAAGTATTTGCTTTATCATACCAGCATCCTGGATGATAAAATTGCCATTTTCTAAAACTTCACCCTGCTTACATTAAGTTTTAATTCGGCGCAAAAAATTATGATGAACTGCAAAGGGCCTAACTAATTTAAAAAGGGATTTAGAGGAACAGTGAAAATATTTACCTAACTAATGTGCAAAGTCAATTAACAATAAAAGCATCTGATCTAACTACATCTACATTCTCATTTTAGTGGCCTAAAAATCCACCCATCCATCCATTATCCAACTCGCTGAATCTGAACACAGGGTCACGGGGGTCTGCTGGAGCCAATCCTGGGCAGGGTGCCAACCCACCGCAGGACACACACAAACACACCAAGCACACACTAGGGCCAATTTAGAATCTCCAATCCACCTAACCTGCAAGTCTTTGGACTGTGGGAGGAAACCGGAGCGTCCGGAGGAAACCCACACAGACACGGGGAGAACATGCAAACTCCACGCAGGGAGGACCCGGGAAGCGAACCCCGGTCTCCTAACTGCGAGGCAGCAGCTCTATCACTGCGCCACCATGCCGCCCATGGCCTAAAAATGCACGACTCAAATACATTTAAACATTTTTTTCTAACTTGTACTAGTAATACAAGATAACAAAATAGAGGTTTTAAAATTTATTGTGATTTTTAGTTTAAAATGGTCCAACAATTTATAAAGTAACAATAAAAAGAATGGGAGACACAAAGCGTTAGCACAGATATATATGAGGATCAAAGCTTTGAGGACAAGCCATCCATTACTGGGACAGCCACAAGTAACATCACGAGGTCCGGAACCCCAAGTGTATTTTTCACATAAATAACGCCCCCACCAGAGAGATCAGGGAGTGACAAGAAGAAGTGACGTCAGAGATCAAGACACTTCAGAAAGAGAGAGACAGACCGTTTCATCTGGACCTTTGGTGTTTGATGAATTGCACTAATGCCTCTTCCCCCTAATTTCGCAGACCTCCAGAAGGGAAGACCAGTTAAAGTTCCACTTTACCAGACCACGCCCCTCTACTGACCTCACTTCCGCCCATATCTTGCCTCTTCCTGCCAAGCATGTATAAAGCCAATGACCTCCGCTCACCAAATCAGTCATGTTACGACTCAGTCTTTGACGACTACTCTTTTTGATTATATCTGTTGTGATAACATATGGGGTGGATCCCCCAAAACATCTTCTATGTTACGGTCATTTCACAGTGTAAAACGCCTTTCTACGGCTCCATTAGGCACACGCTATTGGCTATCAGAAAAAGAGGTGAACATGCGATGTTTTGGAAATGTGAAACTGTGCTGAATGTGGTCAGACAGTTATCTAGTAGGACACAGCCTGTGATTTCTAGTCAAGTTATCCAAACATCCTCTGACAACGAGATCAACATCGGCAGTCGACATCCCCTCCATGTAAACCTTTAGGGACGTGGGAGGAACACCAAAAAGGGCAAACGCTTAAGTATTCAAACACAAGACAATGGACCTGTGAGGCAGCGGCAGCAGCATTAACCCACTGTGCTACCCCAAATTTAAAATAATGCCAAGTAATCAAAGTGGCAGCACACATGCCATGCTTACGATATAGAATGCTTAAAGCCGGTCCTAATCGAGTTTAGTATTGAAAGACCACAAATAAAAAAAAATAAAAAAAATCGCAAGATGGACACTATATCTTTGAAAATGACAGTTTCAGACTAACATCTTCTTGTTCCTTTTAATTGGTCATTACTTGTCACTTCATCTGAACTTGTGAAAAGAAAAATGTACAATAAAAGCCGAATAACTGGTGCTCTTATGAATTGAGAAACATTTTAAACAAGAGCACAGAAAATCAAATTCTAATTAATTGGTAACGCTACCATCTCAATTACATGCATACGTGATATTTTGCCCTTACTGAACAGAACTTTTTAGTTTGTAGTTTGTCACTAACTGTACGTTTAATGTCACATATGCACTTAAAACCCACTGCAAACCACAGAGAAGCACGGCCGGAAAATACTAAACACTGGAGAAAACTGCAAAAAACAAGATTTTAAATGGCAAGAACAACTGGCATTAGTGAGAGGGAACAAAAACAATTTAGGACACACCCAGAACATTTACTCCTGTATCTACAGCAGGGGGCGCATGTGTGCTTTTAGAACTACAGCCATACAGCAGCGGAATATCCCTACAAGGTCACCACAGTGGAGATATGAAGACAAGGAAATGCGGTACTAAGGAAAGGATCAAATGAACTTCCTTTTTAATCCTGCATTTACAACCCACACTTTTAGGGACCTGTGGCGCAGTATGATTGTCACACAATCGCATGGCACTTTTTCCACAGGCACAAGTAGCTGGGGATGTCACACAGGAGATTGCAGCAATTTGAGAAATGCAAATAAAGAAGACTGAATAAGCTAACAATTTGTTTTACTGACAAACTGAGGTGACACTTTGGTTGATGTGCTGCAAAAAAGTATCCGTTACTCATTTACTCTTACTTAACAAGACTTTAATAATGGCTTCTTTTGGTCATTTCTAAAAATATCAATAGGTCAGTTATTCAGGTCTGTGAGTGCAGTATATTGACATGACATTAAAATTACTTGTTAGAATGAATGGATTCTCAGGCCTAGTATTAAATATGTAGTCACAGCTAAGCCACCCTTAGACCACTCGAAGGTGTGAAGGATTGATATCGAGTATATAGGTTGCTAAATATTATGTAAGTTTCTCCATTATAAAAGGAAATCCTGAGACGAGACTCTCTCGGAGATAATTTCAATTCCCGCGACTTTCTGACAAGAGATTTTGTCAAACAACCACCATGTCCACGGTCCACTCACTTCTCATTCGTGTGAATTCTATTGTCAGACACAGTTCCTGTGCTCTCAGCTCCAAGCGGGGTCGGCAATTAAAGACAAAGAGTACAAGACAAAGCAGAACGTCGTTAAGAGGTTGAAAAACGTTGGCGTGGTACACAAGCAAAGCAGGTTAGAGATTATGAAAGTACTAAAACTCGAAAGTCTCAAAAACCTGATAGTAAAGATCGCATGAGCGCAAACAAATGGAAATTATTACTAATCTGTGAAATAATGGAACAGCAAAAAGAGACTGAATATCCATTTATCCGTCCGTTATCCAACCCACTATAACCTAACTACAGGGTCACGGGGGTCTGCCGGAGCCAATCCCAGCCAACACAGGGCATAAGGCAGGAAACAAACCATGGGCAGGGCACCAGCCCACCACAAAAGATTGAATATGAGGTGTGGCAGAAAAGTAATGAGACTGATTTTTTATTTACCAAAGTTTTTATTTTTTTTCAAACATCAATGTTATCCCCTTCAAAGTAGTTCCCTTGGGCAGCTACACACCGATGGAGACGTTGTTCCCACTGTTGGTAGCAGCGCTGGAAGTCTTCAACCGGTATGGTCTTCAGCATGTCCGTTACACTCTTTTGGATGTTTTCTAAAGTCCCGAAATGACATCCTTTGAGGACATTTTTCAGTTTAGGAAAAAGGAAAAAGTCACACGGACTGAGGAAAGGTGAATAAGGGGGCTGGGGAACCACAGGAATGCGTTTTTTCGATTGTCCTTCTGCTCAATTGTGAGGTTTTTCGGCACCATTTTGGCACAGACCTTTCGCATGTGCAAATGTTCAGTCAAAATTTGATGAACGGTAAATCTGTTCAAATTTAATTGTTCACTCAACATTCTTAATGTTAAACGACGGTCTGATCTCACAAGAGTGTTCACACGTTCGATGTTTACATTGGTTTTCGAAGTTGAAGGCCTCCCTGAAAAACTTGAGCTCGGGATAAAGAATGTTCCCCATAGGCCTGTTTTAACTTTTCAAACGTCACACTTGCCGATTCTCCAAGCTTAACACAAACTTTAATGGCACAATGTTGCTCCAAATTCCGCTGTTCCATTTTGCGTGACGCACAACCAAAAACACAACTTCGCTAATAGCAGTCACAAAAATCACGTCGTTAACGGAAGGAGTTGAAACTCGCACTGAGCTATGGGAGGGTACTGATACACGTGCTCTATCAAGGACAACAGCGCAGCGTTGCCAGATCGCTTGCAGTGTTGCCAGTCTCATTACTTTTCTGCCACACCTCGTATATCGGATTTAAACTTTAAGTCGGAGACTTGTAGATTGTCTGATTCGTGTTGCCATCAGGGAAAAGTAGTGTTTCTTCCCAATGAAGAGGCGTATTCTTTAACAATTAAAAGATTTGTTGTTTGGTGAAAGTGAAATCCACATACGTGAGCGGCAGAGACGCAAAGTGGCGGGTGCTAGGGTTGGCGAGGGAAGCGAGAAGGGGGCAGAGCCCCCTAGTCTTTAATAATAATAATTCTTTACATGTATATAGCACTTTTCTCACTACTCAAAGCGCTTTTCATAGTGAGTGGGGGAGCCACTCCACCTACCACTCATGTGTAGCACCACACCAGGAGGATGCGACGGCAGCCATTTTGGCACCAGTACGCTCACCACACACACATGAGCTATAAGGTGCTGAAGGTGCCAGAAATAGTTAACCAATTAGAGATAGGGGGTGATTAGGGGGCCAGAATGACCGGGCCATGGAGGGCAATTTAGCCAGGAGTTCGGGGTACACCCGACTCTTTTTCATAAGATACCCAGGGATCTTTTACGACCACAGACAGTCAGGACATCTATTTTACAGCATATCTGAAAGAATGGTGCCATTTTTACAGCACAGCATCCCCATCACCGCACTGGGGAATTGGCATCCACATTCTGACCACAGGGTAAAGCGCCTCTTGGTGGCCTCTCCAGCCTCTTTTCCACCACGTCTTTATTTATAAGTTAAATAAAGCAAATGTATTGTAATATTAGAGAGTGTTTCAGGAACAATGCTGCATTGATGTTTACCTAACCATCCAGTCTTTAGGATTGACTCTTACAGCGCGTTGGGGTGGCGCATCTATCAAACCAGCTTGGCAAGTGACGGTGCTTGGACTTAAGAGTCTATAAGCCTTACACCCCCGTCCCCCCCAATTAAGAGTGAGGAATCTTAAGAAGCGATACGCCTCCAAAGAAGCACAAAAAGGGAGTTTCTTGAGCAATAAGACCTGGCTTGTCATCTGCAGCCACTACAGCCCACCAGAACAGACTTCACAGATCCCTGGATTCGAAGGAAAAGCCACAAATACTGTATACAAAGAAGTTATCTAATGGTTGGCAATATTTATGAATTAAGAACAAGTTTAGTAATACAGAATTTGTAATTCCGTTTTACCTTTTCTCACTATCTCCGGCAGGTTACTAAACAATTCTGCCAGCTGCTTGCTCAATTGCTTACAAACCAGAAACCGCTTTCATGTGAAGCTGTGCACACACCTGTGAAATAAAAGTTAGCAAGGAATAAAAAAAAAAAAAAAGAAAAAAAAAAGAGGAAGACTTACCGGTGAGTAATGGTTTTTAATAAAACCCAAAAGCCAGGTTGAGGCAGAGGACCTCTGAAGCCTTTCTTCCCTCTTCCATTGTTTTCAAATTTAATGTACTTGTTTTTTATTCCGTGAATGAAAACCGCTTCTAAGGCACAGCACAAAGCATTGGCATCACTGTCATCACTTGTCACAACAGTGTCAGAGGTCACGTAGTGTTTCTGTAGAGCTTTAAGTGAAAGAGCCAACTTCTTCTTTATCCACTGAGATGGCAGGGGAAAAAAAAGAGAAATGAACAGCTGTCTTTATGTACATATAATACAGTATATACTGTATATACACACACACAAACACAGAATTACTTATTTGAATATACACAAAGTGGGCAAAAATGATCTGCTTTAAGCTTCTTTAAATGAACACAAGGCAGAAATCACTTGACATTCTTTGACAAGCCCACCCTGACGGTCTCCCCTGCTTTTAACACACAAAAGAGGATCTGCAGCCAATTTGACAACTTCTGCAAGCATCTAAATCATAATTTGGTGGCACATCACTAAGCTGGTTCATACACTCTATTGCCAAAAGTATTGGGACGCCTGCCTTTACACACACACATGAATTTTAATGACATCCCATTCTTAATCCACAGGCTGTAATATGGAGTCGGCCCACCCTTTGCAGCTCTAACAGCCTCAACTCTTCTGGGAAGGCTTTCCACAAGGTGTAGGAGTGAGTGTGTTTATGGGAATCTGTGACCAGGAAAGCATTGGTGAGGTCAGGCGCTGATGTTGGATGAGAAGGCCTGGCTCGCTCGCAGTCTCCGTTCAAATTCATCCCAAGCGGTGAGGTCAGGGCTCTGTGCAGGCCACTCAAGTTCCGCCACACCAAACTCACTCCTCCATTTCCATTTACAGACCTTGCTATGTGCCCTGGTGTGTGTGTGCAGTCATGTTGCCATCCCACAAACTGTTCCCAAAAAGTCCAAAATGGCTTTGTATGCTGAAGCATTAAGAGTTCCTTTCACTAGAACTAAAGGGCCAAGTCCAACCTCACACCAAAATCCCCTCCTCCACCAAACTTTACACTTGGCACAATACAGTCAGACGAGTCCCGTTCTCCTGGCACTCGCCAAACCCAGACTCGTCCATCGGATCGTGTGATTCGTCACTCCAGAGGACACGTCTGTACTGAAGGGATTTACACCACTGCATCCGACGCTTTGCATTGCACTTGGTGATGGCAGGCTTGGTTGCAGCTGAAACCCATTCCCTGACGCTCTCACTCTCTACTCTACATACAGACAGACAGATGACTGATTGAGCTCATTTATGTTAGGCAGAATGCCTGGAGGGGGGCTGGGTGGTCTTGTGGCCTGGAACCCCTGCAGATTTCATTTTTTTTCTCCAGCCATCTGGAGTGTTTTTTTTTTGTTTTTTTTCTGTCCTCCTTGGCCATCGGACCTTACTTTTATTCTATGTTAATTAGTGTTGTCTTATTTTAATTCTTACTTTGTCTTTCATTTATCTTTTCTTCATCATGTAAAGCACTTTGAGCTACATTGTTTGTATGAAAATGTGCTATAGAAATAAATGTTGTTGGTAGACAGACAGACAGATAGAGAGAAAGATAGATAGACAAAAGGCTCTATATAACAGACAGACAAACAGATAAAAGGCACTATATTATAGATAGATAGACAAAAGGCACTATATAACAGACAGACAGATGGAAAGATGGATAGATATGGAAGGCACTATATAATAGAAACAGACATATAAATACATGTGAAAGACAAAATATTATAGAGAGAAAAAACTGTACTGACTAAAACTTGTTAAATAATTTACTGTATGTTGGTGGTGAGGGTTGTGATCGACATTACAGTATTAGGAGGTGAAGTGGGAAGCCCAAAACATATGGGGTAACTGTACCAATATAAGGTTTTACAGCAATGGTCTTCAAGTTAAAACTTTAGAAAAGCTGACAAGAGCAGGTCATTCAACCCAACAAGCTGATCCAACTCCTGTTCACCTCGATTGTCTAAAATCACATCAAGTCGAGTTTTGAAGGTCTCTGAAGTCCTGCTCTGCACCACACTACCTGTTCACTTATTCCATGTGTCTGTGTCTCTGTGTGAAGTAAAACCTTCCAACAATTGTGTAAAATGACTTCGATTTCAACCCCTCGCAACCCACAACCTTAATGGGTAGCACAACTAGTGTTAAAATAATCTTGAATTACAAATCCACATTTTGTGCAGCTTTGCTTTCCAGTATCCTTACCATATTGATCCTTTGCTTTTACACTCACAGAATAAGTAGGTTCTCAAGGTGGCATAGTGTTTTGTGCTCCTGCCTGGCATGGCAGATCCCTTTGGTTTTTACCAGGTGGTCAGCTTTCCTCTCAGTGAATTTGACATCCTCGGGTTCCTGCTGTTCCAGTACTGTCATTTACGT
Source organism: Polypterus bichir lapradei (assembly GCA_026402145.1). Lineage (NCBI taxonomy): Eukaryota > Metazoa > Chordata > Cladistia > Polypteriformes > Polypteridae > Polypterus > Polypterus bichir. Next base: position 2,078,964 of record JANRMT010062851.1, on the reverse strand, counting down.
TCAATCATTCAGCTTTAAAAGTTACCCTCTGACACCACAAAGGAGGTTTTCTTAAATGTCGACATTTGATTTTTATATGCACACATTTTTGAGAATGAGAAAGGAAGAATCCCCATCCCCTCCGACCACCAGTTTTGAGTCCATTTTCATTCACTTCCTGGTTTATGACACAAGTGGCCGAGGTTAAAGCTGATTGGTTGCTGGTGAACTCCAAGGATGATAAATGACTGAACGACCCTTTCCTCACAGACCCTGGGCTGACTGGCCGCTTTGACTTTTCCCAGAAAGAGTGTACCTTATGGTGGACTGATGGCTTATCCTGGGTTGTCTCTTGCCTCATGCTTAAGTCTTACCCATGATCCTCTACTGTAATAAGCCCACTCGTCATATTAAGACTGAATGTGGTTTGATTTGTGTGCAGTTTTCATGATGAAAGTGGAGGCTGATTCCCTGCAACAAGTACAGCTGCTTTCTAACTCTGCTCCTACCTGTTTCACTTCCTTTGGGTCCGGCCCGGTTTCACTCGTGTGAGTAGAAAGCATTGTGAGCGTTCACTTCCTCTCCTTCAATCACATGACCTACAAGAAATGAAATAATATTTTGAAAAGGCACTGCCTTGTCAAAAACACCACTTGTCATTTTCAATTTGGGTGTGAAAATATTAAATAGAGGAACAAATAGCTGATTTTCCTGTTCTTATTCATGCAAAGCAAAGGTAGAAAGGAGCCAGTGCAACCACTTGAGCCGAGAGAGAACTCCATAATCCATGATGACAAAAACCACAAGTGCAGAGGGGAACCTCCGAGTCATCAAACTAATTTAACAAGTCAAGTCAAGATGGGGAGCATGCACTGGTACAGAGCGTTGCCTTACCCACCACATGACAAAACAACTCAGGATCCCGGTTTGCAACCCCCCCCCAGGCAGACACGCGGTCCAGTCCCACCCTCCAGAAATGACCCCTTACCTGCCACAGCCAGGGGTTACGTGGGCAACCCCTTGGCCTGGTCCAGCCACTCGGGTCCCCAACAATGAGGATCTTACGATTCGGATCACCGCACCACACGGCCGTAGTGCCGTAACTGATGCTCCCTCACAATACAGGCCATGTGCCTCATTCAGGACTTCATGAGAAACACAAAGTCAAACCAGTGGGACCCAAGGATTTTCCGGAGATACGCAGTACCAAAGGAGTCCAGTCTTCGTCTCAGGTCACTGAATAGCATCCATGTCTCACTATCATACAGCAAGACAGGAAGCACCAGGACTCTAAAGACTTGGACCTTCGTCCTTTTGCAGATATCAGGAGTACCACACACCCCTTTCCAGCGACCTCATGACCCCCCATGCTCTCCCAATCTGTCTACTGACTTCATAGGAATAGTCACCAGAGTCACATGAATGTCACTGCCAAGGTAAGTACATTTCTCAATAATGAGGTCAACAATCTTACCGCAGACAGACAAACTGCTGATGGCCGTGCCCAGGAGGTCATTAAAGGCCTGGATGTTGGTTTTTATCAGGACCCTCGGACTCCTCACTCAAGTCTCTTGAGCTCACCAATCAGAGCCTCCATTGACTCCATGAAGATCACAGCATCGTCAGCAAAGTCAAGATCCGTGAATCTTTCTTCACCAACAGATGCCCCACAGCCGCTGGACCCCACGGCCTTGCCCACCACCCACTCCATGTGATCATTGAACAGAATAGGAGCAGAACACAACCCTGATGAACCCCAGAATCAACTGGGAAAACGCAGAGGTTCTGCCTCCACTCTGCACAGCACGCACAGCACTCACAGCACCAGTGGACAGGCCGGCCATGATATCCAGAAACCTCAAGGGGATCCCGTGAACTCTCAGGATGTCCCACAGGGCCACAGCTCGATCAACTGAGTCGAACGCTTTGTGAAAATTGACAAAGGCTGCAAAGAAACTCCTCTGATATTCGCGTTTGCACTCCATGAGAACCCTCAGTGCCAGGATTCGGTCGATGGTAGACTTCTTAGGCGTAAAACCAATTAAAACTAATTTAACAATGGAAAGAAAATCAGGATACAGGTAATAAAACATTAGCAGGTATCAGAATGTGAGCGGAGCCTCGGCGGTGACCCTGGTAAACTGCAAGCAATTTCCACTATGATTCAGGTGAAATATAATTTAGTTATAATAGAAATAGATTTAAAAGAGTGAGCCATATAGCGGTCTCCTAAGCAGACCCAGGCCCACAACATGATAAGCTATTCAACTCAAACGGGGAGCGCAACCAACACCAATCCCTTACCTGCAGGCCACTTCCCACCTTGAATTCTGCATTTTTGTGTTAATTGGCTAACCATCTGTAGGACCGCTTCTTTTTAGATTAAATCTTTTATTAGATAAACACAAAAAGCACCTACTGTTGTTGTCGTCGTCACAGCTGTCTGTCTACTTAAAGCTACGCTCCCATTAAACTGATTTTATTGAAATTTGGTACACAAATAATGTCTTCAAGGAAAGATATGGAGATATGCTGAAAAGTGCACCTTGGCGGACCTGCTGAGGTTTGCCCACTTTGCTTGGCTTTAGGCTACGTTCACATTAACAGGCTGATGGGAATCAAAACCAGTTCTTTGCCTTAATGTGATACAAACCTGATGTTTTCAGGGCTGCATGGAAACACAAATCCAAATTCCAAATCAGATTTCAGTCCCTTTCATGTGGTCTCTGATTCATGGCCATGAGACATGAACGAGAGCGGTCAGATCGGACTTCATGTGGTTTATCTGCCTATACACAGGGTTAGGATAGGGTTAGGGTTATAACAATGGAGGAGAGCTACGGCTGTGACAACAGTCACCTTTCTCATACCCACACATATCTATTGGTGCAGTAACAGCAAAAGCTAACTGCCTGGCTTTCTTTCACCTTCTTGGCCTAATCGTGTAAGCTGACAAACAGTTTGCTGTCCTGCTGAGCACGAGGGAAAGAGCGCGGATGAAGACACATTAGTAAGATACGCCGAGAGAGTCATCAAAGATGGAAAAGGCGTCTCGAAAATAACGAGTGTCTGAGAAGGTGGTTTTAATGGAACGTGCGCGATGGAAACAGTGTGGATGAAGACACATTAGTAAAGGCATAATATGACGCATACTGTACACTAGCCTAACACGACCATTTGGTCGGTTTTAATACGGCAAGTCGTCTCCCAAATATGGCATGTTTTGCTGTTGGTGACGCAGATGACCCGTGCTCAAATGCATCAATGGGCGCATGCATGTCGTTTCATAGGACAGATATGCTCACATTACAGTTAGATATCCGGGTCACTTGTACTTCTGAAGTTGAGCAACAACAACATTTATTTCTATCGCACATTTTCCTACAAAGTGCTTTACAAGATTAAAAAAGAAAAAAAAAAATATATAAAAAGATTAGGCAATACAAAGCCACAAAGAATAAAGTAAGGTCCGATGGCCACCCAGAGCCCCCTAACATAAATGATCTCAATCAGTCCTCATGGTTTTTAGGCTTCACGTGGAAGAATTAGATGATGATGGCCATGTTGGACATCTGGCCTTCGATCCATCAATGTAAGGACTGTATGGTGTCCTGATCAGAATTATCGGTCCTTTTCTATTATCGTGATGCAAATTAAGGCGCAGTGTGCCTGCAGCCTTAGAATTCTGGAGACTAGTTTTAATATTGTCAGGCGGAGTGGTGGCTCCAAGGCTAGGGATCTGCACTGGCAATCGGAAGGTTGCCGGTTCGAATCCTGTAAATGCCAATAGGGACTCTACTCTGTTGGGCCCTTGAGCGAGGCCCTTAACCTGCAATTGCTGAACGCTTTCAGTAGTGAGAAAAGCGCTACATAAATGCAAAGAATTATTTATATTGCAGTTAGGTTCCAGAGGGTTATTTTATTAAGAGTAGAGGCCCAGGTTACTGTTGCTGCCCGGTTTGTGAGGTTAAGTTTGGGATTTGGGTAGGGGTGGATTGTCTGATTTTCAACAGATAGTAGAAAAGTACCAAATTACCTTACAGATGTTTACCATCAAGATAGGCAAATTTCATCTACACAAAAAAATCAGAATTGAGCAATATGAACATGACGATAGTGACACACAAGTCATGTTACGAGGAAAGCCATTTGCATCCCAACCTGAATTAAAGAATGAATGACTGAACTGCACCTCATTCTAACCCTCTGGTCAGCCCTGTACTTCATCTGGTAACAAAATCAGAGGTGAGCGAAAGTCAAACAGCCAAGCATGGACAGCAAGACGTCATGGAAGAGGAAGGGAGCTCCCACCTTTATCTGCCATTGGAATAGTACTGCACATGTCAGAAGTGGTGCCTGGTTTCCTGAAGAAGTCACGTTAGGAAATGAGGACAAATGATTCAATCTTGGCTTCATCAGACCAGAGACTCTTGAATGTCATAGTCTGAAAGTTCTTTGTGCACCATCTTGCAAATGGCACGGTTCAGTACAGCTCACCTTGGTTCGGCTCAGTTCGGCTCGGTTTGCGTTTCGACTGCAGTTTAGCACTGCTTTAGAGTGGGCGGGATTATTCACGTGTCGTTATAGTTGCGCCGCCTCTACTGCCGTGACATCATCGTAAACGCGCCACAAACAAACACACAACAATGGAGCATATCGACGGAATGGTGTTCTTCATTCTCGGCATGTGGATGTTTTTAACAACAAGACGAAGGAGTTTGTTTCAAAAGAGGCTGATGGCAGCCAAAGAAAACACAGCTAAAAAAAAACAAAAGAGTTTTGGAACTTTTACAACAACACGCAGACAAAGACAACACTTTAGCTTGACGACGCGCAAGGATAAGCATCTAAAAAAAGCACATCACTAGCTAACTTTTATCACTGTTGCAAAGCATAAAATGAACTTAACTGCCAGTGTAACATTAAAATGCTTCGCTGGCTGTGCTAAAAATCTAGCAGGTCTGTTGTGTCTCGTGTCGCAAGTTCAGTGACGCAGTAATGACGATTTTCTCCGGCCAATCAGTGACCAGCAGAGTTTACACGTCACGTTTTGGTAACGGTTCGGCGCGCTTGGAACCTCGGCTGAGGTGGTACTAAAAAAAGGACCAGGTACCAGGTACTGTTCCCAGTAGAAAACCCCCCAAAAGTGAGCTGAACTGAACCGTGTCGTGCCGTACTATGCAGTGGAAAAGCGCCAAAACTCCAGGTGAGCATCCATGTGTTGTCTTTCTACTCTGTCCTAAGGGCCTGTGGTATAGCAGGTCCACAGCTCATGTAAAAAGGGCCACTTTTAAATACATAAGCACCGCGCTCGCGGCTTGGTGAGGGGGCACTGTGGTTGTGTGGCTGAAGCAGTTCTCGGGGCGATTCGCGGTGTGGGCATTTGTCACCTAAGTGCATTGTTCCTGGGGCTGCTGATTTGCCACAGCTGCCATTCCCTCTTGATAAATAGAAGTGCGAGTCGGTTAAAGAGAAAGAGAAAAGAAAGAGAGACGAAGAAAGACGGAGGTTGCTGGAGAACAGGAAGCAGTGTGGTGAGAGAGTGCAGGCTCGCAGGGTAGGCAGCTGGAAGGTGAGCCCCAAGAAGGGTGTTTGGCCAACACTCGGTGCGGGCAGAAGGAAGCGGTCGCTCCAGCTGAGCGAGCAAAGAGCTGGAGTGACCAGTTGAAGGCCGTGAAGGCAGCGGGAGTCGGGAGGCTTGGTGGCTGAAGTCCTTGATGTGAGCGTCCTGGTCGTCAAGGAAACCAAGTCTCGGTCTGGGGTGAGTGCGACCGAAGCCAGGGATCGGGAGGTCTCCAGACCAGTCAGCTGCTAACAGGGCGACTCTTCTGTTGTGGGGCCCAGACGGGAGAAGCAGGAGAGCCGCCAGGGTAAAAGAAGCACCAGGCTTTGTTGTAAGGATTGTTTCCTGCATTGTGTTTTAACCTCGTTGTTTTTAGATTAGATTTTTCTATTTGTTTTAAACCTCCACGCCACTTTTAATTTATGGATTATTTATTTAATGACTATTTTTGAAGCACTGCACCTATTTATTTGAACATTGTTTTTAATAAAAGCACTGTACACTTTTACACCATACCCTTGCTATGCTGTTGCCTCACTGCTTAGCTCATCGGTAACATTACCAACGGTGACGGGTTCAAGGGCTCCCGGACAGAAGATGGGAGCATGCAACAAACCCGCATCGTCACAGGGCCCAACAGAGTAGAGTTACTTTTGGCGTTTTAGGGATTCAAACCAGAAAACCTTTAGATATTCAATGCAGATCCGTAGCCTCAGAGCCACCACTCTGCCCAGACCACTCTTGGGCAGCAAGATCCAACAAATTGGCACCTGACGAAGTACAACCAGACTCCTCTTTGGGAAGGACCAATCGTCAAAGAAAGGCTCAAACACTTTGGCAACAAAATGAGACAAGAGGAATCCTTGGAGAAGAAACTGGCAACACTTTTGAAGTTGGTTGCTTGAGAAAATAGCAGAGTGCTCCTTGGGCATCAAGAAGATCCAACAAATTGGCACCTGACGATGTACAACCAGACTCCTCTTTGGGAAGGACCGAGAGTCAAAGAAAGGCTCAAATACTTTGGCCACAAACTGAGACGATAGAAGAAACGCATGGTGGGGGAAACAAAAGGAAAAGACTGAGACGGACAGATGGCATCACTGAGACAAGGCGTATGAACCTGAAGGGACTGAGAAAATCCTTCTTGAATAGAAAAGCCTGGTGTGCTGAAGTCCGTCTGGATTCAGCTAACACCATAATGTTATCCTGCAATAAAACAGAGAAAGAGTGAGAGTCAAACAACCCGAGACTAAGCGCCTTCCAACTCGGACACGATACCTGCCGCCACCTCCTCCTCTTCATTTGTTCAGCAGTCCCCATCCAGAGAGCTCCTGCACCTTCAGTGACTCAACAGACGTTTCCACTCAATGACAGCCGGCAAGGAAACTGTTGTGCGCTCAACGCTATACCAGCCATTAGGCAACACGCACATATTTCTAAATTACGTCGAGAAGAAATCCCACACTGAGTCAACAGAATTACAGCAGCCGTTATTCACTCACCCCGTGCGTTTGCTATTTAGTAATCTATCTTGTAACCTTGTGGGCTTCCCAAATTGCATTGTGAAAGGGAGATCAACAAAAAAAAAACAAAAAGGCTGGCAAGAGAAATTCACTAAATGCAAGAAACTGGCATCTGATGACAATGACGACAGCACCCAAAAAACAGCAGCTACCGGGTATGAGATCCATAAGCTCATCCATATTTGAACCCACTTATCCAGTTCAAGTCTGAGAGGAGCCTGGCAGGCATTCAGCCAGACAGAAATTACAGGAACCAACCCTGGACAGGACGCCAGTCAGGCACACATGCAGCAGATTAAACAACAGAATTACAGCCATCTGAGCAAAAACTGAAGAGTTTAGAGAAGTACCTACGCATTGCTGTGGACACACTTAAACCTCGACATCATCCATTATCTCGGCTTGCAGCAAACTCTGTGACTGGAAAACAAAGTCAGCCTTTAGAACTCCCGGTCACATGCTGAGTCAGGCATTGTGACAGACTGAAACCGGCAAATGTGAGTCCACAACACACACTGGAGAGTCAACTGACCGCTCCTTCATCCTCCTCACGCTGTTAACCCTTCAAATCCTGTGGTAATCAAGCCTACCAGGCCTTTACACTTTAAAGCAAGGGGTGTCCAACTCCAGGCCTGGAGGGCCGCAGTGGCTGCAGGTTTTCATTCTAACCCTTTTCCTAATCAGTGACAAGTCTTCACTGCTAATTAACTTCTTTGTAACAGAAATGAATTTTAATAGTCTTATTTTTAAGGATTCAGTCCTCTGAATTTATTCTTTTTTGAATTAAATGACAGAAAAAGAGATGTAAAATGAGCCAACAGACAACCAGCTAAGCTGGGATTTCAAACTCCAACCAATCACTTTATGAGAATCTGATTCTTACTGTTAATTGAACTCGTTATTTAATTCCGTGGTCTGTTGCTGCTATAATTCTGCCACAGCAGACATTTCCAAAACTGTTGATTTATCTGTTTTATCTAAGAACAGCGTTAAAATGAGAGATCAACCTTACTGAGATCTTCATCTTTCTTTATTTTCAGATACTGTGTGATGGGCACAGGTGAGCTGGTCAAGTGGCAACTTGTTTTGTGTCTCACTATTGCTTGGCTGCTAATTAAGGAAAAAGAGACAACAAAGGGGCCCGAGTTAAGTTAATTAAAACAAAGGCAAAAGACGTTAATTAGCAGCCAAAACTGGTCACTAATTAAGAAGATCTGATATGGTGGTGGTGCTGGTGGCGAGTGGTGGCTCTGAGGCTAGGGATCTGCACTGGTAAATCGGAAGGTTGCCGGTTCGAATCCCGTAAAATGCCAAAAGGGACTCTGCTCTGTTTGGCCCTTGACTAAGGCCCTTAACCTGCAATTGCTAAGCACTTTGAGTAGTGAGAAAAGCGCTATAGTGGGCTGTCGCCCCGACCAGGGTTTGTTTCCTGCCTTGCACCCTGTGTTGGCTGGGATTGGCTCCAGCAGACCCCATGACCCTGTAGTTAGGATATAGCGGGTTGGATAATGGATGGATGGATGGAAGGAAAAGTGCTATATACAGTAATCCCTCGCTTCTTCGCGGTTCACTTTTCACAGATTGACGACTTCGCGGGTTTTTAAATATAGTAGTAGTATTTCCTAGTCTAAGAACAACAAAACAAGTTCGGTGACTAAGTGCATTGTAACACGGGCTGTGATTGGTACATGGGAGGGAGACGACAAATCACAGCTTCCCGCTTTCTAATCGGGCCCGTGACTGGTGCTTTGACTGATGCCCAGATCCCACAGCATCTCCCCTTGTCTCTCTCTGTAGCGGCCATTTCGCTTCAAGCTTTCTCGCCGAGCGGTTTACTTTACACTGTACTGTGTGTGATTTTTTTTGTGGTTTCTTTGTGTTGAACTTCGTTTCAATTTTCACCCCCTGCAATGGCTCCCAAACGTGCTCCTTCTTCCAAGGCTGGTGCTGAGCCTAAACGGCGTTCGATCGGTCCAATTTTGCAACAAGGTCGACGACGTCATGACCGCCTACAAGCTGCACTTCGACCGGAAAAAGAAGCAGTGGCAGCAACTGCCGATCACAATGTTTTTGTAGCCTCGCAAAAAAGAGCCAGTTCCTACTACTACTACGGATACACCTTCGGAAACCGTGGAAGAGGTGCCCCAGGAAATGTTAGGTAGGTCCCTGTTATTAATAGAGTAAAGGGTGGGTTGTAAACAGTACAGGGAGGGTTTAAAAACGTCCAAATACACGTTAAATAATTAAATATGGTGTCCCTACTTCTCGGAAATTCAGTTATTGCGGCCGGCCTTGGAACCTATCTCCTGTGATAAACGAGGGATTACTGTAAATGCAAAGAATTATTATTATTATTAAGATGGTTAGAATGAAAACCTGCAGCCACTGCGGCCTTAAAGGAAAAGCCTGGTGTGCTAAAGTCCATCCGGATTCACCAAAATGATTAGAACTGAGAAAAGTACTTCGCTGTTTTAATTGCTGAGGTGCGGGTGTGCGTTTTGTGAGGATTTTTAAATTTGGCTTTGGTAGGTTCACACAGCAGGACATAGGTGACAGGTCGACCCCGTCATTAAGGCGAGCGTCTCTTTAGCCACACTGTTAGTAAAAGAGAAAGGTGCGGAGCGTTTAGTTAATGCATGTATTAGTGTGAGAAGGGGATCCCCCAAGAAAAAGTAACTAACTTGTGTAGTTGGGATCTGCTCTTCTGAGGGGAGCGCGTCGGGATGCAGTCAAGTGTGTGTGTGTGTGTGTGTGCGTGCGTGCGTGAGGCCGCTAGCCCTATTTAACACATGCCTTGCAAGGACTGAGGGGAGCACCTGTGCAGAACCCACCTGCGTCAGCCGCCATTGGGTGAGGGAGCAGCGGGTCGCAGGATTGGCTGAAGATCTGTTCCCCGTCTCTAGGGGTTGTCGGTGGTGTGGTGGTATTGCTCATTCTTTAGTATACCAACCAATGGCTTGCTCTTTACTTGTATACACCTGGTTGATGTGATGCTTTGGTGGAGGTATTTATATAGGTTTTGGGTTTGTGGTGCTTTTTGTTTTTCTTGTATAAACAGTCGTGGCCAAAAATTTTAAGAATGACACAAATATTCATTTTCACAAAGTTTGCTGCCTCAGTTGTTATGACGGCAATTTACATCCACTCCAGAATTTTATGATCTTTGCCATGAAAATGAACTTCATTCCAAACAACCACAGCACGTCAGCCCTGCCACCAAAGGACCTGCTGACGTCACTTCAGTGATCCTCTCGTTCACATGGGTGAGAGTGTCGACGAGGACAAGGCTGGAGGTCACTCTGTCACGCTGATGGAGTCACAAAAGAGAGGTGAAGCAAGCACCAGGAGCATCTCCTAAAGTGGATTCAGCTGTGGGCACCACCAGGGCAGAGCTTGGTCAGGAATGGCAGCAGGCAGGTGTGAGTGTGGAGAAGACATTTGGAGGATGGCCTGGTGGGCATCAAGAAAGGCAGCAGAGAAGCCAAGAAAAACCTCAGGGACAGACTGACATTCTGGGATTGGACTGCCAAAGACTGCTGGGGTCAAGTCATTTTCTCTGATGAATCCCCTTTCCAATTGTTTGGGGCATCCAGAAGAAGAAAAGAAAAGGTGAGCGGCGCTACCATCAGTTCTGTGTCACGCGAACAGTAAAGCATCCTGACGCCACTCATGTCATGTGGTGTTGCTTCTCAGCCAAGGCAGTGGGCTCACTCACAATTTGGCCTAAGAACACAGCCCTGAATAAAGAATGGGACCAAAACATCAACCGAGAGCTTCTGCCAACCATTCAAGAACAGTTTAGATACAGTGGCTTGCAAAAGTATTCGGCCCCCTTGAACTTTTCCACATTTTGTCACATTGCAGCCACAAACATGAATCAATTTTGTTGGAATTCCATGTGAAAGACCAATACAAAGTGGTGTACACGTGAGAAGTGGAAGTGGAAAATGTTAGCATTTACTCCCCCGGGTGGAATTGAAGATTTTGATGTTTGATGATCGACATGATGGAGCACCAGGCCATAAGGCAAAAGTGACAACTTAAGGGACTCAGGGAACGAAACATCGAAATTTGGAGTCCATGGCCAGGAAACTCCCCAGACTTGAATCCCATTTGAGAACTTGTGGTCAAGAGGTGGGTGGACAAACAAAAACCTACCAATTATGATTCTGCAAGAATGGGCTGCTGCCATCAGTCAGGATTTGGCTTAGACGTTGACCGACAGCCTGCCAGGGCGAATTGCAGAGAGGGGGGTCTTGAAAAAGAAAGAAGGGCCAACACTGCAAATATGGACTCTTGTCATTGTCAATCAAAGACTGACACTGAAGCAGCAAACTCAGGGAAAACCAACACTTGGCTCATTCTCAACACTTCTGGTTACGACTGTCCACCTTTTTTTGTGTGAATGCTTTGGTCTTCATTGTCAAGTTTCTTCCCGTTTGTTTTTTTTTTCTTTAGGAAGACTACAATCTTGTGTACAGTATCTCACAAAAGTGAGTGCCAGCGCTTTAGACATTAATGGCTGTGTGGGGGACAGCAGATTGACATGGTTATACAAGCTGTACGCGGACTACTTGACATTGGATCAAAGTGTCATATCCTCAGTGTTTTCCCATGAAAAGACAGAATAAAATACAGGTAGTCTCCAGGTTATGGACATCCGACCTACGACATACGAACGGGGCCGCAGCTGCGACGCATGCGCCTCAGTAACTGCCACTACGTCATCTTCAGCATGGGGACGCTGCAATCGGTGGCTGGACGGATCCTGGATGGGGGCGATTTCGCTGCTCGTGCAGTGTAGCATCCCTCGGGCGGCTCCCAGCGGCAAGCGGTTTCACTGCCTGCCCACCACACACGGCTGCCCGTTTATTCTCGGTGGGTGGCTGGTAATGCTGCAAGCGGTGACCCGGTTGTGGCTGAACGGAAGCCATTGAGGGTGAACGGGGCGGCAGGGGGTAGCATTGTAGTGTGCCTCGGATGGCTGCGGTGGTGCGGCAGACATTGCAGGCAGCATACTGTAGTGGAGGCGACTGTGAGGTGGGCTGGTGATGAACTGCCCCTTGATGCCCCCATTCATTCTCAATAGCAAGCCTGCTTGTACCGTCACGCACATAGCAGGAAGTTGTCTCTTGTCAGTACAGGGTGGTCCAGATCTAATTATGCAGATCCAAATCGTCTGGATGCCTTTGATTTATGCGGGGACGATTCCAGTTTGGCGCAAAGACGATTCTTCATGTCGTCAGTTCGCACACTTCTTGATGGTCCGGGATTTTTCGGGTGATTTTCTATGTAATAAACTTAATAAGTTATAGCGTAATGAAAATTGCATGATTAGATCTGGACCACCCTATACATCAGACGTGTTGACGTCTGGAGCTTTCCTGTTGTGATAGCGTGTACTGTATGGTGCTGTGCAGAAGAGCTCATCTTAACGTTTTGACTTCACCCTTCAAGAATGTCTCTGAAACACAAATCTGATGCAAGTGCTGGTGATACAGTAAAGAAGAGAAAAACCATCACCATTGAATATCAAGTAGAAATAATAAAAAGGTCAGAGAGAGGTGACACTCCATCATTCATTGGCAGAGCACTTGGGGACAGTCGGTCAACAATAGCATTTATTAAAATAATGGACCTGTTCCGACTTACAAACAAATTCAACTTAAGTACAAACCTACAGTCCCTATCTCGTACGTAACCCGGGGACTGCCTGTATTTACAAAATTGCGAGGGCTGTACTCACTTTTGTGAGATACTGTATATACATTTTTGTCTTTATTTTTCATTTTTGAGACTGACAGTGTCACTGTAAATATAATTCCCTGTCTGATTGGGACATTATTTTTGTGTACCTGTACAGTAAATAAAACCCATTCCTGCTTTGGAAATGACCGCCTATTTGTGTCTGTGTCTCCATGTCTGACTTCTCTCAAGTCTGACCCCGGTTGGTGGTGAACTACAAGTGTGTAGTCTGGTGCCAGCCTTGCCACTACACGGGGTGTCATGGGGACCCCAGGTGGCCACAGGTTTTTGCACCAACCAGCTTCTGGTTTTTAATTGAAATCCTTAGATGAGTGAAGTGAGCTGTCACTTCTGTTTTTTGCATTTTGGGGTCAATGTACAAAAGACAGCCAAGTCATAAAGTGCCAAGCATTTATGTACCATGGATTCGGACCCCTTCACTTTCCACACCCTTTATTGTTTTTCTTCTCCTTTTTATTAAGGACTCTTATTTTTGGTTTTCATTGTCATCAGTCTGCAAATGCAGGCAAAGTCCTCTATCTGTCCATCCATCCCCTTCACCAAGAGTGGGGGTTAAGCTGCCAGTTAAAGACAAATTGGTTTATTGTACCAAAGCAGTTTTATCTTAAAAGTAATAAAAATATAATGTTCTCACACTCTGGCATTCATAAGCTCACAGGCCCTGAGGCCCCAGAACAAAAGAACACAATTAAAACAGAGCATGAATGGGGGAGCGTGAGAAAGAGGAAGAAAAAGAGAGAAGGGTGTGTTAGAGCAAAAGAGTGAGAGAGAGAGTGTGGGGGGATAAACAGAAAGAGAGGGAGCGAGAGACAGCGAAAAAGAGAGAAAACAGTGAGAGACAGTAAGAAAGAAAGTGTGAGAGGAAAAGAAAAAGGGATAGAGGGAGCATGAGAGCAAAACAAAAGAGTGGGAAAAGGAGGGAGAGGAGAGAGACAGAGAGAACAAAAGAATGGGGGACAGAGAGTGAGTGCAATTGAAAGTGAAAGAGTAAGAGAGAAAGGGAAAGAAAATGAGACAGGTGTGGGGACAAAACAAAGATGGAGTGAAAAGGAAAGAGAAAAAAAGAGTAAAATAGTGAGAAAGAAAGAGGGATTGAGAGAGCAAAACAAAAACATGGAAAGAAAGCAAAAGAGGGGTGAGAAAGTGAAAGGGAAAGAAAGAGGAAAAGAGAAAGAGAGCACGAAAGAGAAATTCTGAAGTTTTTGAATTGAACTTTATTAATGGATACTCAGCAAATCATTTACAACATCCAAGGTAAAGCAAACAAAGGAAACCCCAACTCACCCCAGAAAGGAGACAAAACTTAATTCATACGTCAAAAAGGAAAAGTCAACTCATTACTACCTTCAAGCTTACAAACCGCCTCGTGAACACACCATCGTGCCTCAAAAGAATTCACATTTGCAGTCATTCTGTTGAGTTTCTATTCCAAATACACCCTTGGATTTTACAAGTCTCCGAAATATTCTTACAGCGTCATGTCGTTTATTTGACTTCACTTTCCTTTCTCTTTTCTGGATTTATAAATGGCCACCTTGGCCTGTCCGATGAGGAAGTTACCGATCCGACATCCATCTCGATTATTATTTCCATTAACACCACAAATAAATACACAATCATTAAAAAGCAAGTTAAGAACATTAGAAACAGAGGCCGACGTCTAGAACAGAAAACAGTAGGAAATGGTCTCTCTCTAGAATACCCAGTCCTCGACACCAAAGTCACACAGCCTGGAAGAGTCCAGTCTTTACTAATGAACTCTAAAATGATCTCAGTTCACCACCTAATAGACGGCGGAGGTGTTGAGGCTTCACCCACTGAGGCAGGCTAACCAGCTGCTGCAAAAGGACCCATATGCCACCCTCCCTGCTGAAGCAGAATCTCTTCAGAGCTTCACCAGAGTGCAGTGATGGCTTTCCTGATGTGAACCTGAGGATACTGAAGTCAGGTATGCACGCCATCTACAGCATAGAGTGACTTCAGTAGATGGTGCGGGGGGGAAAGAGCTTCACAGACTCTGTGTGCTGGGGCGTCACTGGGAGCCACTGACCACAACACCAGTGACACAACTTGGAGGAGGCAGAGACACTGGGGCCAGCTTGGCTGAACTTATATAGACCACCATTAAACAAAAGAACTGGTGATTCATATGGGTGAAAAAGAAAGAAAGAAAGAATGAAAGAGAGTGAAAGAGACAGAGAGAATGTTAATTTATTTATATAGCACATTTAAAACAACATAGTAATGCTGTGGCCAAAGTGCTTTACAATAATAGGATAAAAGAAAAACAAAACAACTAACATTAAAACATAAATAGAAATAAAATATATGAACATAAAGTAAGATACATAATAAATAGAAATACTGTAATGTTATATAATCACAAAGAGGAAACCATCAGTATTACTGAAGGTCACGGAATGCAAGTGAATAGAAATGAGTTTTTAATCTCGTTTTGAACAGTTCAATTGTAGACGACTCCTTTATATGGTGAGGTAAAGAGTTCCCACAGGCGAGGCGCAGCAGCTGCAAAAGCCTTGTCCCCCTTGGTTTTACACTTGGTACAAGGGACAACCAGAGACAACTGACCAGAAGATCTAAGCACTCTGGATGGCTGGTGTAAAACACACAATTCAGCTAAACAGGCAGGAGCGAGCCCATGTAAAGATGAGAGCGAGAGAGTAAAAGAGAGCGAGAAAGAGAACGAAAGAGAGAGAACAAAATGAGAGAGCGAGAGAGAACGAAACGAGAGACAGAGAATGAACGAATGTAAAAGAAAAAGACAGGGGGATTGAAAGAAAGACAGTGAGCGAGGGGAGAGAGAGGGAGTGAGTAAAACAGAGAGTGAGCCAGCTAGTGTTGGGGCCCTAAGTCAACGCAGACCCCTCTCCCTCCACTCCGACTGCCTCCTGTGGACTCGTTTGAATACCCCCATGTACAACATCATTATTTGTGTCTTGATGGGTTTTAGTTCTTGTTCTGGTGGTCTTGTCACAGCCTTGTAAGCAGATCCACAGTGTAATTCCCAGCACTGAACTCCCTGACACTCCCTGCTGGACACCGTGCTCGTTCTTATCTGCAGATTGCCAATAATCAAAATGGCTGCGAACCCAGACGGTCCACATTTGCATGTCATATCTGCCGATTACCACTAGGTGGCCCGAGGGAGCTCACACAGTGCTGGGACCAAAGTACAAATAAAGCACACCACCCTTCCATGACCACCTCTTCATCTATTGATCACTTGTACTGTCACAAGAAACAGACAATTCAGCCCAAAGTACCTTGGTAACTTTTTCCACATTACTAAGGCTGTCTTTGTGAAGCACATGATCCAAGGACGACTGTCAAGGAGGGTCCCATCATGAGCACCTTTAGCACCACCCCCCCTCCCATGATCAATAAGTCACAAGTATGTACGACTGCATGTATCGACATTGTGGTTGGCTGCGTGTGAAGTTTCCAGAGCATTTGTGTTATTGGAAGTGACAGCATTACAATCCCTAGAACCCAAGATGAGATCAAGATGGGAGAACAAAAAGGTGAAGTGACAACAGCTGCCAAAAACAACAGGGCACCTGGGTGGCCGTTATCAAGCAGTCCGTCTTGGCAGTATGTCTTTGAATACGTCTGTGTGTGTGTGTGTGTGTGTGTGTGTGGGGGCGGGCCGACTGCACGGCATGAGGCCGATTACTAGGATGCGAAGGCCTGCAGGACTTCTAAGAATTCACAGTCCACACACACACACACACGGCCTTTTTGAAATAAACTCTACAGTGTTTGATCTCATAAAAATCTAACAGACAAACATCTCACCCTTTAAAATGTTGAAATGGAACAAGTGACATAAAGGAAAAAAAAAAAAACTTTCTTGAAATAAGTGAGGAAACAAACCTGATAAATGAACACGCCTGCCTTGGAAAGGCAGAGTAAGCCATCAGGTGACCATCAGACGCCTCTGAGTGATGAGCCACTGCGGTACACGTGGTCAACTGCAAGGACCTCAAGTTCTGTTTTAGACTTTAAAATAGCATTACAGGGGGGACAGAAAAAGAATGGAAGACTTTCAGAAATGTATCACTTGGTGAATAAACATCGCATGAACACCATGGGCGTCTAACTAAAGCGACCCTTAAAGAGGAATCTCAAGCTTCACGACGGCTCACAGCGCACAGCAGGCCCTCCAGTTCAGATCCTGCAGACCCCAACGGCTGCAGTTTTGCTTTTGTACTCCAACCCTTTACAGAATGCATGTAGAATTCTCACTTTTAGTTATTTCTGAGCAAGTGTAAAAATTAACGTTCTTTTCTATGGCTTTACATACATTGTCTTTGTCATTTTCTTTTTAGTGAGCCCTCTTGTGCTTCTTTCCCACGTTTGTATGAACATGCTGATGAAGAGCAATGAGAAGTGCAGACACGGGTTCAAATCGCTATGACACGCAGGGCGCGGAGGATTAAAGTGAGCAAAACAAAAAAAAAAAAAAAAAAGGACATGAAGATAAATTGAATGCTAGGAATCGTGGCCAAAAAAAGGGAAAAAACGAGAATCCAAAAAGCACCAGGAAGAAAAATGAAATGAAAAGGCAAGTCAAAGAGAAAGGCGATCAAAACTACAAAATCAAAACCTGAAACGAGAGCCTACTTGGATAGAAGCTCACTGGCACTAAAGAAGGAGACACCAACGAGGGAGAACCTGAATGTCCAACCATCGCCATATTTATACACAGAGCTGCAGAGGTGCCAGGGAGGTGCTCAAATAATGCAAATCAAGGCGCAAAAAGAACTACCTTTGTAAACTCAATTCAAAGCAGTAAATACATTATAAACCTTTAATGAATAACACACAGAGACACAACCAACACTGAACGCTTCCCTACCGTTCTCACTTTGTCAGCTCATTCTGAAACTTTCCTTACAAAACGGCAGAGGAGTGAATATGGCACCAAAGTCACTTCCGCCTTTTACTGCTGTCGGTGGCAAAGGAAACTCAACCAGTTTAAAATTTGACAGAAATGCAAACATTCCATAATTTTTTTGATTAAAAAAAAAAAAAAAAAAAAACAGTTCAAGAAACAATAAGATCAACTAAAAGCAAGAGAGACTCGCCAATTGTGAAACTGTTTCTTGATTTTCTCAATGATTAGACTCGAGCAATCGAATCAATTCATAAGGGTAAGTGTGATGGACTTTAAAACTATGAAGAGAAATGAACCATGTTAAAATGACGGGTGGGGTATCACTTTGTTGCTGCGTACTTGAAATATCCAGCAGGCTCCGATAATAACCTGGTTTGAGTTAACCTCTCTAGACAATGAGTTTGAATAAAAGAAACAGTTTTCTGCCAGTAACCATACTACATATACTGTGTATATACGTTACATACACACATATGTCTACATGTACGTTGTCACACATGCACTTCGGGTACAGCCTAAAGGCTCTGGGGCTGATAATTCCTCACCGATCCACAGGGTGGCTCTGTACACTGACACCACTCCTCTTCCTCCCTCCCTCTACAGACTGGATGACTGACAGCCTTACCGCCTCTGGCATCATTTCTGGTATCCACATAGACATAGAATTACTAGACGCCGCATGACCAGCAGCATCGTACGTCAACGTCGCCACCATATTACGAGTGGCACTGCTGTGGAGTGAAGTAATGAATAACGTGCTGCTTGGGAATGTACAAACCGCTGTACGCTCTTTAAAACTCTTTAACTGAAGCTGAAATTAAAAATGAGTAGGAGAGCAGGCACGTCAGTCCTGCACTAACTTGGTCGTCTGTTACAAGCTAAAACTTACTGCAGAACAAGCATGTGATAAAAAAAAGGAGCCAGTGGAAAAATGGTGGGCACAAGCAGAGACAGGAAAGAACAAAGGAAGCAGGAGGAGTAGGATGAGGCAAATGTGGCACTTGAGGGGTCTCTGGAGAGGTTCACTGTAAAAAAAAAAACACTAGAAGTGAAGAAGACGACGACACAAGCGGTGACCTCAAGTGAGTCAATGGTATCACTAATAGCTATGCAAGCCAGTCTGATCACCTCAATGCAAGGAGCACAACTCCACACCCGGCCTGTGCCTCACTCACGCCTTCAGGTTGCAATAATAATTCATTAATAATAATTCATTACATTTATATAGCGCTTTTCTCAGTACTCAAAGCGCTATCCACACAGGGTGGAACCGGGAAGCAAATCCACAATCTTCCACAGTCGCCTTACTGCAAAGCAGCAGCACTACCACTGCGCCACCTATGAGGACCAATGAAGACCTCTTCCCTCAAAGGTGAACACACATATCCACAACTAGGAAAAAGACACAGTCTGAGAAGACCAAACATGAAGATCTTTAACCCAAAGCATAAACTGCAGTGCTGCCTAGGAAAAGTTACGTCTCCATTCACTTGATGAACATTTTTTGCACATGTACTAATCATGGAAGGGTGGCACTGGGGCTCAATGGTCAAGGGTGGCACTGGGGTTCAATGGTTAGGGCTGCTTCTGTTTAACTGCTCCAGAGTACAGAGTTTGAATCCCAGGCCCAAACAGTGTTTTTATGGAGCTTGGCCACTGTCTCTGTCACTCCACAGTGCCAGGTTTGTACACTAGGTGGGTCTGCATGCTCTCCTCGTGTCCCACTTCTTCACCACTACCACACACTGCAACTCCATACTGACCAGGACTAACACTCCTGGACTGGAAAGTGATGGAGTGGTGGATGCTAAGTGGGTTCACTGGGTTCTCCAGGATGTGCCCCTTCGCTTGTACTCCACCTTTGTTCTTACTTTAGGGCCCACTTTTTACGAAAGCCTGACATTAAGTGTTGTCATCATCACCCCTCACGTTCAATATTTCAGACACTTTCACGTTGCTGCTCCTCTTGCACAAACGTGTGTTGCAAAACGGACGCTGCTGGTTTTGAAATATCGGGGAACTTTCTGGAGAAGCCATAAGGCTTCTGCAGTGTGTATGGCATCCAGCATGGTCCAAAATGAAAGCACACATGCAGTTATTTCACTTCTTGTAAGAGTGCAAGAAGAAAACTGACCTCAAAAAGCCGAACAAGCGAGCGACGGAACAGAAAGACGTTCGGCAGACTCCACAAACCACAAAAGTCAACTTTCGATGTGCCAATTTTCCCTAATTACCACACATCTCTGCTTCAGGAGTCACTGACCTCATGTTAAGGGCCAATAAATCAATCAGTGCAGTCTAACTCTGGACCCCCATGGCTTTCTGCAAAGGAGGCACAAATAGGATGAGACCCCTGAGGAAGGATCAGAGAGGACCGGCTGAGCTGCAGTTAAACAGATAAGACGTCTGACTGGGACAAGTTTTGAGGTTAAAGGTCAGTTCTTCGGGGAAGATTTAGAAAGCACAGAATGGAATATCCAATCAGTCAGGCTGTTGGCTTCCACACGCCAGATTACCCGACGACAGCACATAAACCGCCCTCTAATCCAAAGCCTCATCATTCAGCTCCTGGCAAATGTGCCTTTAAACTTTCTGCATTCAAGATACCGCATTTCTCTCTGACTTCTTGAGCACTGGCCCTACTAGTGTGGCACAGAGTATCAGTAATAAAAAAAATACCAAACTATTACATTTTTAAAATGGTACTATAAACCAGCATTATGCAAAATTCAGTAAAGTCACTAAATGGAAATGTTAAACGGCTTTACGCTGCCTTTACTGATAAGGAAAGCACCACAAGGTCCAGACAGCATGAAGTAGACAGGCCGATACTGCACATACAGAACAAACGGAAAACTAAATCATGCCAGCCGAGCTCTGTGACCTACTCGTCAATTCAGCTTACAGGAAACAAGAGATCGAAACAGCTGATAATGCCAGCCGCTGTGGGTCTGCAAACTGTTGATGAGCATGGCAGCCAAGTGAGCCTGGCGATACCAGGCTCACGAGTCACATGAAAAATGCAAAGCTGAAGATAATCACACTATTGGCATTACCAGGGCTGTGGAGTCTGAGACAATTTTGGGTACCTGGAGTTGGCAAAAATGTAAAATTGTAATGTAAAGAGGCTGGGAAGGAGCTGTGTCTGCTGTTTAAACCTTTCACTGTCTCTATGGATTATTTATCAATGGACATTTGAGTACTGCACTTTATTTTGAACACTTTTGCGTTTGGTTTGTTTTTAATAAAAGCACTTTAGCGCTATCCCCTTGCTTCGTTGTGTCTCATTGTCCAGCTCATCCGGTGACATTACTGTCAGAGTTGGGTTCAAGAGCTCACAAAATGTAGACGGGAGCCTGGAGCAGAACCCACATGGCCACAGTCCAATTACAAATATTCAGGCCAACTGTATGAAAATATGGCTGCACCTGTAAAGGAGAACATAAGCAGACAGATTGTACGGATCCTGACCCCATACTGTGATGACACTGATACTGTGGACGAGAGGATTTTTATTCTGAATGCCACGATACTGACAATTCCCAGCCACTGTCCTCTAAAATAATGACAAGCTGGCCGCCTTTGGTATGCTTGCTCTTT
Organism: Polypterus bichir lapradei; assembly: GCA_026402145.1. Classification (NCBI taxonomy): domain Eukaryota; kingdom Metazoa; phylum Chordata; class Cladistia; order Polypteriformes; family Polypteridae; genus Polypterus; species Polypterus bichir. The sequence continues at coordinate 2,057,615 of JANRMT010062851.1, read as the reverse complement.
TACTCCACTCGCCGTTCTCGCCTTGTCATAGTTGCAAGTGACCCTTGTCAGCCCTTCACTGGCTTCCGGTTCGTTTTCAACTCCATTTTAAGATCCTTGTATTTGTTTTTAAATCCTGTAACAGTTATACCCCATTTTATTTGTCGGAACTGCTGCACCCTTAAGTACCGTCTGTCGCGCTCTCTCAGGTCAGCAGACCAGATACTTTTATGTGTTCCTAAGGCATGATGCAAACTCCGAGGTGATTGGGCTTTTTCAGCAGCAGCTCCAAAACTCTGGAACAATTTGCCGTTGCACGTTAGGCAGGCTCCTTCACTTGCTGTCTTTAAATCTTATTTAAAAAACACACTTTGACTCGCTGGCCTTTAACCCAGTATGATATGTCTGTGTACTTTTTATTACGAATCTCTTCAGCTCTTATGTGTTTCTGTTTCTTTCACCCTTTGGTTATTGTTTGTCTGATATGTTGGGTTTTGGTCGCAGAGAGAGAGAGAGAGAGAGAGAGAGAGAGAGAGAGAGAGATGCACGTGCTGGCATTGCGCTTTGCTACATTATTCATATTTTTGACTTTTTATTCACTCGCTATCCAATTGCAAATCACCATGTGGCATGGGTCTTGAAGCGCTCAGCGGGCATCCACATGCCACACACATTTTGTGATGCAAAGTGAATGTCAGTTGTTAAAGTCCCACCAGGATTGTATTTTATGGCTGCTGGCGTTTGTTCTAGCTGTGCGGCTGTCTCTCGATTATGTAAAAAAAAATTGTGACGAGACATGATCTTTTGAAGAGACACTTCAAAGAGAGACACAGGACACGGTTAAGTCCCGTCATGCTGACATCCACAGGGGCATATTTCTGTGCAGGGACACAAAGACACTTTAGAGAGACACCTTCACGTCCCGCAACACAGAACAAAGACCAGCTTAAAAAAAATGATAAGTTAAAGATGACACGTCCACGACTAAGCAAAGCATAAAGAGAGGCGTGGCGAAAGGAAACACAAAAAGCACAGGAGCGAAAAGAATGCCAATTCTGAAAAACAGAAATGTAAGCAAAGACTTAGCGAAGAAAAAAGATCTGTGCGTCGAAATGCTGAAACAGTTGGTGGTGATGGTGTGGAAAATGAAAACATCAACTTACAATATCCCACAGAATATCTATAAACGCCAACACCGTCTGGTCTTCCACCGGCCGAATTACTGTTAAAAGGAGGACGTATCAGAATGTAATTGCGTAATTTATGTATGAGTGATGAGCCATGCAACAGGACAACATTAGTTGTATTCAAAATTGGTTGAACAATTCTGACGTAAAATTTTAACAGGCGACAAGAAAGGTAATGTAGTACATCTAACATGAGACACCAAAGGAGATGTTGATCTTCTTCTTTCGGCTGCTCCCGTTAGGGGTCGCCACAGCGGATCACCTTCTTCCATCTCTTTCTGTCCTCTGCATCTTGTTCTGTAACCCCCATCACCTGCATGTCCTCTCTCACCACATCCATAAACCTTTCTCTTGCCTGGCAGCTCTATCCTTAGCATCCTTCTCCCAGTATACCCAGCATCTCTTCTCTGCACATGTCCAAAACAACGCAATCTCGCCTCTCTGACTTTGTCTCCCAACGATCCAACTTAAGCTGACCCTCTAATGTCCTCATTTCTAATCCTGTCCATCCTCGTCACACCCAATGCAAATCTTAGCATCTTTAGCTCTGCCACCTCCAGCTCTGTCTCCTGTGCCACCGTCTCCAGCCCATATAATACAGCTGGTCTCACTACCATCCTGTAGACCTTCCCTTTCACTCTTGTCGATACCCGTCTGTCACAAATCACTCCTGACACTCTTCACCCACTCCACCCTGCCTGCACTCTCTTCTTCACTTCTCTTCCACAATCCCCATTATTCTGTACTGTTGATCCCAAGTATTTAAACTCATCCACCTTTGTCAACTTGTCTCCCTCATCCTCACCATTCCACTGACCTCCCTCTCATTCACACACATGTATTCTGGTGGTCCTACTGAACTTCATTCCTTACCCCTCATATCTCCACCTCTCCAGGGTCTCCTCCGCCTGCTCCCAACTCTCACTACAGGTCACAATGTCATCAGCAAACATCACAGTCCACGGGGACTCCTGTCTAATCTCGTCTGTCAGCCTGTCCATCACCATTGGAGATAAGAAAGGGGCTCAGAGCCGATCCCTGATGTAATCCCACCAAAGGAGATGTTGATATGCCAATCATATTAAAACGTTTACAGTTTCCCATGAGAATAGCTTTTGTTATGACAATTAAATCACAGGGACAAACAAATCGAAAAAGCCGGTTTATTTATGAGAGAAAGAAACGATATTCACTCACGGCCAGTTATACGTTGCGTTATCACAATGTAAGACCAAATAAGGAATCAAAATTTCACGTAATCTTGAAGAAAAGTTAATTCCAAATATTGTTTTTACTGAAGTTTTAAAGTAAAAGTGAACATAATGCATATATAACAATTAACAAGAAAAAAAGAATCTCTTTAAAATTTATTTCGGGTTAACCAAAACCAGGTTGGCAAGCGAAGTGAGCAGGGGGCACAGCCCCTTAGTTAATATAATAAAGCAATAAAAAAGGCTCCATGCAAACATACATGTAGAATGCCCAGAAACATTAAGCTAAGTTTGAATATTTTCAAATATTTACTTATTTTAAATTTTTGCATAGTTTGACATCCCTAACACACACTAACACTTCCACGTATAAAAGTTTCTTTTTGGGTGACTTTGCTGCTGTTGTTCCAAGGAGACGTGACATAAAGGTCACCATTGTTCTGTACACATGAGAGAAAACTTAAACTGGTCAAGCACCCCATGATGCATCACTGTGACTCACAGCATTAGTGATGTTATGAATGGCACTATATAAAATTAACAATGATTTACATTAGTGTTGGGATTTGAATGCCAGTCGGGCATCATCTGTGTGAAGTTTGTATGTTTTCCCTACACTCTGATTTGTTCCTCTTCTTCAGTACTCCAGAACATTCCAAATATGGCCAGGCAAAGGTAGCTGTAAATCAGTAAGTGATATAGTGGCGCTTTGACCAAACTTGGCCTTGTTTTATGCCACCTTCTGCTGGTGACACAGCCCTCGCTCTCTGTGCCCTTGAATTCAGGAAATGGGCAAATGATTGCTTTCAGAAAGCTGCAATTTCATTCGTCTAACTGACAAGTCAGTGCCAAATTGGCATCACGTGACTGAAAGCTCTTTGGCTTTGATGTAAAACCGGAATCGGCCGAGAGCTTGTATGAACCGCAGAAGCCCACCACAAGCTGTCTCAACGATAAAGCCACCATGCAACACTTTCTGCAAGTTCCTCATTTCACAAGAGGCTCTCTTCACAGCAAATGCAGCTCATTTAAATGAAAGGCGCTAGAAACGTTTGCTGTTTGCAGCCAAGGCTGAGGAAGATCACTGAGTTGGCACAGAATAATACCAGCCATCACTTGAGCTCTAAAGGGGCCTGTTTGTTGGTGGTGAAGGAAGGAAGTGGGGCATTTTGTTCACTCAGCTAAATGTTGATCTTATCTCAGAACTGAAGAAAGAAAAACTTGTCAGAGCCATTTTACAAAAGAATTCATCCATTCCATTCAGCAGCCTGCTCATCCTATTCAGGAATGTGGGATGCCACTGTCTGTTCTGGGATATCGGGAGTACGCCGGGAACAATTTGAACAAAACACATTATAAAAACGGACACACAATTGGTTCTGCTCATCTACTGATTTAATGAACCCACTCAATGAGCCAATCTCATCTTGAGCCCCCGTTAACAATATAAAGTCACCAGTCAAACTAACCTGCAGTGCGCTGTAGGCTGTACTCAACTGTACACTAGGGGGAGCCGATGGTCAATGAGAGCGTCCATCTCTGATTGACTGGATACACCGCTGATGCAAATAAAAATCGTCGATAGCCTCCAAACATCTAAAACTTCCTCAAAGCATCAAAGTGCAGTCTTCACCTTTTCATTGTTTTGTTTTAATATTTTATTTTATTAAAATCAAAAAACATTTCATACATGTAAGTCAACTTTAACAAAACTAGTTTGAAACAATCTGAGAAGAGAGAGCTATGTCAGCAGAGTAGCACTTTAATAATAGTAAAAATATGTAGAAAAAAAAATAGAATAGAAAAAGAGGGAGAGAATCCACTTCCTCGATTTAAAAGCGTATTCTAACATGTTATTTATCAGATCCTGCCAGGTTTTGTACAGATCCTCTAAGTGCAAATTTGTTTTTTTTCCAGTTTCAGATAGTATGACATCAGTTACCCACTGAAATAAAATAGAAGAGTTAGGATTCTTCCAGATGAGAAAAATAAGTCTGCGTGCTAATAGTGTAGTAAAGGCCATTGCAATTTCTTTGTCCTTCTCCACTTTAAGCCCCTCTGGTGGTCCACCAAACACAGCTGTTAGTGGATTAGGAGGGATTGTGATGCCCAGGCTGTCCGAGAGGCATTTAAAAATCTTTGTCTAAAAGGATAAAGAAAAAAACAAAACATTTTTTTTAGAAACACGGAGGTGTTCAGGAGAGATGGCAGTGGTGTTTGTAACCAGACTGTTTAATGGAATCTTGGAAAGTGAGAGGACGCCTGAGGAGTGGAGAAGAAGTGTACTGGTGGGCCGATATTTAAGAATAAGGGGGATGTGCAGGACTACAGTAACTACAGGGGGATCAAATTGATGAGCCACAGCATTAAGTTATGGTACAGAGTAGTGGAAGCTCAGTTAAGAAGTCAGGTGATGATTAGTGAGCAGCAGGATGGTTTCATGCCAAGAAAGAACACCACAGATGTGATGTTTGCTCTGAGGATGTTGATGGAGAAGTTTGGAGAAGGCCAGAAAGAGTTGCATTGTGTCGTTGTGGACCTGGAGAAAGCAAATGACAGGGTGACTGAGAGGAGCTGTGGTATTGTATGAGGAAGTCGGGAGTGGCAGAGAAGTACGTAAGAGTGGCACAGGATATGTACGAGGGAAGTGTGACAGTGGTGAGGTCTGCGGTAGGAGTGACGGAGGTGGGATTACATCAGGGATCGGCTCTGAGCCCTTTAATATCTCCAATGGTGATGGACAGGTTGACAGACGATATTAGACAGGAGTCCCCGTGGACTGTGATGTTTGCTGAGGACATTGTGACCTGTAGGGAGAGTAGGGAGCAGGTGGAGGAGACCCTGGAGAGGAATGAAGGTCAGTAGGACCACCACAACAGAATATACAGTACAGGCCAAAAGTTTGGACACACCTCTTCATTCAATGTGTTTTCTTTATTTTTATGACTGAAGGCATCAAAACTCTGAATGAACACATGTGGAGTTATGTACTTAACAAAAAAAGGTGAAATAACTGAAAACATGTTTTATATTCTAGTTTCTTCAAAATAGCCACCCTTTGCACTGATTACTGCTTTGCACACTCTTGGCATTCTCTCGATGAGCTTCAACAGGTAGTCACCTGAAATGGTTTTCACTTCACAGGTGTGCCTTATCAGGGTTATTTAGTGGAATTTCTTGCTTTATCAATGGGGTTGTGTTGTGCAGAAGTCCGGTTAGTTGGACGATCATTTATTTTTCAACAGGACACCTCCAGGCTGTGTAAGGGCTATTTGACCAAGAAGGAGAGTGATGGAGTGCTGTAAATGGTCATGAAAATAAAGAAAACACATTGAATGAGGAGGTGTGTCTAAACTTTTGGCCTGTACTGTATGTGTGTGAATGAGAGGGAGGTCAGAGAAATGGTGAGGATGAGGGGAGTAGAGTTGGCAAAGGTGGATGAGTTTTAATACTTGGGATCAACAGTACAGAGTAATGGGGATTGTGGAAGAGAATTGAAGAAGAAAGTGCAGGCAGGGTGGAGTGGGTGAAGAAGAGTGTCAGGAGTAATCTGTGACAGACGGGTATCAGCAAGCGTGACAGGGAAGGTCTACAGACACTATGCGACTCTTCAATTCCACCCGGGGGTGTAAATGTTAACATTATACAAAGTTATTGTCTGTTATACCTACATTGTTATCACTCTCAGTATCTATCTATCTATAGGACAGTACCGAGACCAGCTGTGGTATGGCACAGGAGACAGAGCTGGAGGTGGCAGAGTTAAAGATGCTAAGATTTGCATTGGGTGTGATGAGGATGGACAAGATTAGAAATGAGGATATTAGAGGGTCAGCTCAGGTGGGACGAGTCAGAGAGACAAAGTCAGAGAGGCGAGACGAGACTGTGTTGGTTTGGACATGTGCAGAGAACAGATGAGGGGTATAGTGAGAGAAGGATGCTAAGGATAGGGAAGAGGAAGGCCTAAGAGGAGGTTTATGGATGTGGTGAGGGAGGACATGCAGGTGATGGGGGTGACAGAAGAAGATGGAGAGGACAGGAAGATATGGAACAAGATGATCTGCTGCGATGACCCCTAACGAGAGCAGCTGAAAGGAGAGGAAGATAATACATCTTCCCACAGGGCAAAAAGCATTCAAGTGTTTCTTCAGGAAAGGTGTATCAACTCAATGACGCCGCCAGCAATAGTCTAGATCTCAATTCGACTGAAAATTTATGGTGGAAACTGAAAAAACAAAAATGGTCCGTGACGAGGCTCCATCATGCAAAGCTCATCTGTCAACTGCTACACAAGAAAGTTGGAACCTGACTGATGCAGATTATTGTTTGTCATTAGTGAAGTTCACGACTCCAAGAATTCAAGCTGCCATAAAAGCCAGAGGAGGAGCAGCACTAAGTACTAATTGTAATTTGTTTGGGTTTGTGATTCCATCATTTTTTCCTCATTTGTTGAGTTATTCCAGAATTTTATCCCCTTTGCTTGGTCTGAACAATAAATGTGTCATTAATTACAACAATATACATTTTTTGAGGTATGTTTTCCAATGCTAGAATGTCCAGCTGTTAAAATAGTTCAGTCATATCTGTGACTTGTTTTGGTTTTTTTTTGCAATAAAGTAAAACAGCTGACTGATCATCCTCCAATAGTAGAGACTCCATAGTTGTTGCCAGGGTTTGTATTACACACCACACGGTGCAAAAGGAGTACTCTTCTAATAATTAGGTTTTGATTCCAGACCTACAACTGTTTTAATGAATCTTCACAGGGGAACTTCTGAACTACTTTGGTGCAGAGACGGCTGGTGGATCACATCTGACAGACCGCCGGCCGTTGTGACACACACTGCACACAAATATCACAGACAGATTTGATATTAGATAAACCTGATGGATGGATGGATGGATAGATAGATTAATCCCAAGGGGAAATTCACATACTCCAGCACTTTTAAAGACTTCTTCAAAAATAAAACATGAGAAAAAGCTAACAATCAGCCTGCTGTCTGCTCTCAATGAAAATGTGGTCGTAATAATCAATGGATGTATCAGAAGACATCCTGTGATGTGTCATGCAGAAAGAATTCACATCCGATAACCTGGGAAGCAGTTCCAATTTCCAATGCAGCAACTAAGTTAAAAATCTGGAGTGCTCTCCCCTCGACTCTCTCGTACACTCAGATATGACGATGGATATTTGAAGAGTGAACCGCAAGACAATGCTTATATTTTTATATTACTAGGGGGCTTCGCTCCCCAATCCCTCCCCCAAGCCACCGCTTTGCACCATTGTAAAGAAAGGAGACACGGCCGCTCCTCCAAAACCCTTCTTAGACAGCGATACAATGAGAAACAAACAACAGGTTTTTTTTTTTTTTTTTTTTTTTTTAAACCTCATCTTTGCTCGATCAGCTGCTGGGCTTGCTGCTGCTTCCGTGCCACGTGATCGGCATTTCGTGTTGCACTTTGATCGTTTAAAAGCCTGTACAGCAGCTGCCCTTTTGTCCTCAAACACTATGCGATCTCTTTTCGCTGTTCCGCTATTTCATCGAGTAATATTTTCCGTTTGTTTGTGCTAATGTGATCTTTACACTCATTTTTTTTTGAGACTTTCAAATTTTCCTACTTCCAATATCTCTAACCTGATCTGCATGTGTATTGCAGGATTTGCTTATGATGTGACTTGCCTGTCCCGAGGGACGTGAAAGTGTCTCTCAGCCTCCCTTCAAAAAAATCACATCTCATCCCAAAATTTTTTTATAATAGAGAGATGTACATTAAAGAACTAGCAACAACAAATCCAGTCAAATTAATAATATATTGAACGATTATTATAAAAGGGAAGTTGAATAAATTGGACTCTGCATAAAAGGTAAAGTACCACTTTTGGTTAGCGGAAATAGCCCAAAAGTTGATAGAAATCTACGTTTTGTACCCGATAATTGTATGCAAAATTTGGTTGACCGACGTGAAAGTGTACTCAAGTTATCGGGTTTACACACACAAACACACTCACAGACAAACAATTCCAAAAATAGTATTTTCAGACTCAGGGAGGTTTAAAATACCGAGATTCATCAAAATTTTGAAATCAAATTTTTAGACATATTTCAATAATTTTCCTTTACTTCATATACAAGAAAGTAAAAAAGTGTAATGTCTTTTTAACAAGCGTGCTGAATATTTATTGCAAAAAAATAAAATGGTTATTAGCCTATTCCTCCCACTACTTGGGCATTAACTCTTTCAAGAGCGGATGTCAACTTTTGCTTAAAGTGAGGGGATGACCGTAGTAATTAGCTGTAAATGGTGACAAAACCCGCTGTTAGGTATTAGTTGGACTAAAAAGTTAGCTTCATCGGTTTGACCGAGATTCACCTGCACTCACGCGAGTAGCGAGGGGCAAAAATGCCAATCGACACCTGGCGAGTAACTGAAGTAAATATATAAAGCAAACTAATCCATGGATGACGTTTGTCATATTATCGGTGAATTGCACTCTGACTTGTTGGACTCCGATTTTGACACAAGTGACAAACGAATGTGAGGTACCAGCATCACCTGATCATAGTGCTGAACACTTTGGTTTGTGTAGCTGACGCGCCAACCCCAATGTTCACCTGGAAGTAACAGCCGCTTACACTGACAAGAGGTACAATCCAGATTATGATGCACTGTGACCGCTGCCCCCTCCATGCAAATACAACTTGGCATCCAGCCTGCTTGTGCATTCACGGCAGTGAACTGGCGGCCACAGCACACAGCAACAGTAGTTATATGTTGATTTCTGAGTGAAATCACTGCTTTGAAAAGAAAACTGTGTTTTGGAAAAAATATTCAGCCCTCAGAGTTAAACAACGTCATGTAAATTTTTTAAAGGATAAATTTGGTATTTTTCCAAGTCACACTTATACTATATATACACACTTGCCGTGTGATATTGTTTTCTAAAACTTAATCGCCTTCTATAAATTTAAAAAAAAATTATAATGCTCACACTGGTGCTTTACAATGCAGGTTATGGGGCACAGAGGAAAAGCTTCAAAACTTACAAATATGGCTAAATGTCAAGCCAAGACTGTTGTCGATTATTGATCCACCATCTTGCAATTACACATCTCTATAAATACAGTGCTGTGAAAAAGTATTTGCCCCCTTCCTGATTTCTTATTTTTTTGCATGTTTGTCACACTTAAATGTTTCAGATCAAAGAAATTTAAATATTAGACAAAGATAATCCAAGTAAACACAAAATACAGTTTTTAAGTGATGATTTTATATATTAAGGGAAAAAAATCCAAATCTACATGGCCCTATGTGAAAAAGTAATTGGCCCCTAAATCTAATAACTGGTTGTGCCATCCTTAAGATCAACAACTGCAATCAAGGGTTTGCGATAAACTGGCAATGATTAGATAGATAAATAGATAGATAGATTTTAACTTTAGCATAGTAGGCAGGATTAAATAGACAGAATTTTATTTTAGTATAATAGGCAGGATTAGATAGAATTTAATTTTAGTACAGTAGGCAGGATTAGATAGATATAATTTAATTTTAGTATAGTAGGCAGGATTAGATAGACAGATAGTGCTTTCTTTGCTTTGATGTCAAAATTAGCATTACTGAGCTGAACACAAAGTGACGTCAGTTACTTCCTCCTCCTGCGCTGCTCCTGTCCGTCCAACTAAGGTCCACCAATTTTGGGAATCTGGTTGCGCCCCAAACTGACCTGCACTCTGTGGGTGACTTAGCCCTCAGCTTTATAGCACCCAGACTTTGGAACGACCTCCCTAAAGTAGCGAGATCAGCCGACTCACCGTATGTGCTGAGCCTCCTTTCGTTTTTTCCTGACTGTCTGTCCAGGTGCCCAGAATGATTTCTGTTTGCATCACAAACAATATTTGTTCAGGCTTTTCTTGTCATTTTTGTATTTTATTCCGGTTGTCATGTCTCTTATTGTTTTAATGCTTTGTACATCCTACATTTGTCTTTGAGTGTTTGATGCAGACATCATTTGTATCTAATGTTACTTATACTCCCTTTGTTTAATTTTGACTAAATGTGAAGCACTCTGAGCATGGAGAATACAAGATATAAAAGATTATGACTATTCAACAAATAAAACTGATAAAACAGGAGGTGTTATGTATTTATGTGCACACTTATTAGATATTTGTGTATTGCTATGATACAAGCAGAGTTTTTAAAAGATATTTCAACACTAATTGCTCAATCAGTGGGGCTCCAAATTTAAATTTTACTGATGTTGAACCCTGGGTAAGTCCTCAGGTGTGACTTGACAAAGGCCTGATGTGAACTTTAGGAGAAAACATATGACAGTAATCGTCTTGAGCCTGGGAAAGGCGCTATATAAATTAAATGCATTATTATTAATATTAGGGAAAGACTTTTTAAAATGAGCCTCAACAGATGAGTGATTTTACGTTTATAATTAATTTGTGAAACAAAGAGGATACAGCAGAATTAAAACGGACAGTTGATGTGTTAAAGTGCAGACAGGAAAGTTGCACACATTCACAAAACACAACACACCTCAGATTGGAGTATGAACGTATAACCAATATGGTATCTTTAATTTAACAAAAGGGCCAGCAGGCATAGCTGAAAGAGAAGTGTACTTTTAACTCAAACCTTCCAGCAAATTCAAATCATTTTATCATTATCGCTTGTTACTTGGCTGACAACACATTTATTCCATGCTACTTACAGCACTTGAGGCACAGATGGTGACATTTTTTGTTTTTCTAGCTGCAGTACGGGCAGGTGAAGTGACTTGCTCAGGGTCCCAGTCTGTCGTCGGTGTAATGTGAGCCCACAACTTCAGTTTTAGTTTCAGTCTTAGCCACTGCCCCACAAGTTCCTGCCTACTTTTCCCTACTGATGCTTTTTAATAAAACTTTTTATCCCCAGTGAATTGAACCAAGGAATGCCGACAAAGCAGAGTTAACATCAACTCACCTCCACACACCGGCCTGCGCGACCTCCACTTACGGCGGTCAGACACGAGTGGGTCGCTGGACAGGCGACGCTTATCTGAGACCCTCGGGGCTTAAACGGTGCAACCGGCGGATTTTTAAACGTGTGCAGAGCCGATCACAAACCCACACGCACTCGTGCTCCATTCCCGTCACTTCTGACACAATGTCTTGTGTATTCTTGGCTCACGCGTTATTTTACTTATGAGTCCAGTCAGCGGATAGCAGCACCGCTCATTGTCGTTATTTTAAGTTGAATCCCTTAAGATCTCCATTTGTTTGTCTCTTACGCAAAACAACGCTCGGGTTGGAGTCGCCACATGATTAAGGTGACAAGGGGAGAAGGCCTCCTTCCTCTCCGTAATTAAAACGTGCAGCCATTCCCTGAAAACTTCAGGAGGCCGGGATAAAACCGCGGCGTCTCTTACCGCCGCCTGCGGCCAAACGCGGTTTCTAAGGAGGCAGTCCAGGGCACTCCTCGCCGGTTGACTTTAAAGCAACAGCGAAAATAAAATCCACAACCTTTAGCCCGGCAACGAAAAACGACAGCTTAAAAACAAACAAACAAACAAACACTATGAAACGTAAAGCTCAAACTTCTTACCTGTAGCCAGTTCTCTGCAGCGCCCATCAGCTGTTTCCGGCCAAGTCACGCAGCCCAAACCAAACAAGCCGCCCGAAGCATCATGGGACGGCGAGGATCTGGCAGGCGGGGCTTCAGTCCCGAAAGCTCCGCCCAGAAGGCCCTTTACGTCCGAAGTGCTGTCTAAGCGCAGTCCAGCCAAGGCTGCCAGGCACCGTACGGAAGAGTTTCACGGGGAAATTTTTTAGCTGGGGGGCCAAAAACATAATAAGGCAGGAACTGTTAAAAATAAGAGTGATTGTTTTTCATGTGAATTACCTTCCTATAGAAATAAGATTTCATACCTTCCACATTTTCCCCAACCCTACATGATTAATAAAAGTCAGCAATAACCAGCACAGTGAGCCTCGCAACAGCCACCTGGCATTGCTACACGCCCTCGTCTCAAAGATCGTTTTTAACAGATTAGGGGTCAGAATGGCTGGGATTGATGGCATGACCAGAAGAGGGTGCCACTGAGCCCCAAACCACAGACACAATTACACCCAACATAGTCAGGGTTGTTCATTTATGCAGTATCTTTACTAAACAGATAATCACAGCCTAAATTACAGTTACCATAATGGACCAAATTTTCTTTCACTCCTTCTACTCCTCCAGTGAGTGAGTTTCATCCTCTGCCTTTCAATCCTGATTCAAGGCTCCTTTTATCTTTGACCCGGGAGTACTTCTGGGGTTAGGACACAGTCCACAGACAGAAGTCCCACAAAGTAAGGACCCTATCTCCCTGCAGCACCCCCTGGTGGCACCCACAGTACCTAACAGGGCTGTACTCTAGGATGCCCGCTCCCATGATGCCCTGTGGGTATCCAAATCCCAGGGATGCTGCCCCCTAGCATATCGAGGAATATAGTACCCACATGCTGTTCTCTCCCCATATCTTTCCAATGTACTGGCCTTCCTACTGGTTAAGGATTCCCATTCCCAATCAGATGGTACGACTGTCCTTCCATTCCGGATAAGGAATCACCTGCTGAGAAGCCTGTCCATCCCCTGCGACACTCACAATGGCCTTTTGACAGAAGCTTATACCATCCTGTTAATTTGGATTGGTACTAAAATTTTGACTTTGGTATCGATACTGGGTTTTGGACCTCAGTACCAGTACCAAAATGGATTTGATGCAAAAAATAGATAACTCAAAACCTCTCCCCCCCCAACTCCAGTCTCCCAGTTTTATTGCACAATTGCGTGTCTCCCTGGTGCGCCACCCCGTCATGTTGCACTACGCACATTTTCCCTTTCTGATTGCATAGTGTGCAATTGGAGGGGGTGTCTGCTCCATTTCCCCCCTCTATTCTAGGATGCAGTGGGGAGAGATATGATTGGAAAGCTGTCATTTTACTTTTAGTATCTAAATTCTTAAAATACTCGTACTGTACCACTATGAATGTTGAGTTTGATGGTACTATTGCAGTACCAGTATATCGCGCAACCTTAACTGGTGGTACTCTTTTTATGATGAGTGACATTTGATCAAAGCATGTGAGATGTCGGACGTGAGACTTCTATCATCGCGATAAATAAACAGTTGATTGAAAAGGGGGAGGGGGGGGGGATCCACAGCGAAGATACACAAAGGGGTGCAGCGCAGGTATTTACTAGCACGCTAAGAAAAGGAGCCAGGGGGTGAAACTTCACTCGCTGTGATACACTGACACGTGATCGAAGAGTCCCCGATGAAGATTCGGGTGCTCACTGGTACACAAAGTAAAGATGCCGGTACTCCATGTTGAAATTGGAAAAGGTGCTGGTACTGCGTGTTGGTGAGAAGTGGCCCATTAAAGATGTGCGGATCAGAGTAACGGACGATTTGAAATTTGACCCTGCCTATGGGGGTTGTTGGACTACTGAGTCCTGCCATGTAATGAAGTTCTGCTCAGGGGTGTTACCTGCCTTGCTGTAAAGTGAAATGGCCAGAATAACGTAGTCCGTTTGCTTTTGTTGATCCAGATTAACGAAATGCAAAAAAAAAAAATAAAATCTCTCTTTCAAAAACAACTTAAGTTCTCCTCCATGCTAATTGCAAAAACCGGATAGTGTGGCTGAAGATGCAGTTAATGACGCTCTGTTGTTGGGACATGTTGTTCTGCTTAATCCGATCGCTGCAGTTAAAATAAAAGACGCGATTTTGCAAGAATTGGGCGTGCATAGCTCACATCCAAGTAGATATTGCTGCAGACCGGAGTAAAATGGGCGTGAATATTATTTTCGACTTCAGCCAATCATTTCTTAAATTTGCGAACGTCAGGCACAGATCAGCCAATCGAAAATGTAATCCAAGTAAAAAGCATCCTCTGACGTCAGAGCAGGTCGAAGCATGTTCGAGCAGCCTGTTTCGCCTGAGGAAGCTGACATTTAATGGAGGCATACCACAAGGGGGCGCCAGAGCCTAATAATGCTGTTACACACAACGGATTGCATTTCTCGCAAAAATGAGACCCTCTTAAAAACGTATAACCAAGGACTGGTTTTACATTTTGAAATGAACGACCACATTAAAAGATCACAAGTTTGCACGTGAAAATACCATAAGTAGTTTATAAACAGGTTTTTATTGTACTTTCTGACAACCCACGATTATGGATCAGTGGGCTACAATTATGTACAGAAGATTACATTTTTACAAGTGGAATTCGTTACCAAAAATGCACAATAAATATAAAAATAGAAACTGTAATATATAAATAATAATACAATAAATAATAACACAATGAATATTACTATATATAAATAATGAATATATAAATAATTAATACGTGATTTAGATTTTTTTTGCATTTTTCAAATGCGTATTACCCAAAATGTACACTTAAGAGACAGACGTTATTATAACAAATACTTCATTCAATTAAAGCGTGTTAATGTGGAGTGACTTAATATCACCGTTGATCATTAGGCCCAATTTTCTCTCCTTTTTCACTTCACTTCATCTTCGCATTTCGCTACGCAACCAAGAGCCCACCGATACGCTGCAGGAGGGTCCTGATTTCCTTCCGCACCATCTCCCAAGCACACCGATTGTACTTCTGCCACAATAAAGGAAAGCGCGTCATTACATTTGTTGTGTTTTAGCGGCACGGCCACTGAATTTGACGTTTTATCCGAATGAAGGTCTCTAAACCCGCCGCCACCCGCCCTGGTGCCCTTCCACTAACGTCGGCGCAGGTAACTCCTACCTTGTCTTTTAAGTAGTTTTCCAGATTCTTAAAATATTTCTTTACTCGTTTATTCGATCCTTTAGTTTTGTTGCCCCCCTTGATCTTAACCTGCAGAATAATTCGAGAATGAGTTTGTCAGGACTTGGCCGCCACGTTTGGAAGGTTCGGGCTGTATGAGGCACAAGAAATGAACTTACGCAGTCCTTCAGATCACATCTCAGCCGATGAAGGAAAGTTCTCAGGAGCTCCACGTTCTTCTCATCCCAGTTTGCCAGGCTGTAATTTTTGGTAAATATTTTTTCCGTGTGGTGAACTATTTCCATGGCTGTTTTTAAAACGTTCCCTTCCTGAAAAGGAAATATTTGGTTTATTTACAAAGAGAGAACCCAAGTGCCAGAGCTGCTAGAAAAATGTGCATTATTCCCAGAATGGCGCAATCGGAAGAGACAGCTAGTGATTTGCTTCACAACAGAAAGAGTAGGGCTGTTAGGGGGCTTATCAAGCGTCCAGCCTCTGATCTTCGAGAGACCTCCCCCGCATTTCGTCCAGACTAGCACGTACAACGCTATTGGGACAAAGACGACAAAGGAGGGGCGCAGTTTAGGTAGCTAAAGGTGGGCGCGCTCCAGACCTTTCCGTTATGTCCATACAATGGGGGAACCGTTTTAATAAGTCAATGGGCGCCCGCTGGACACCGAGGGGGATACTTTGAACCCCCCTCCCCCCACACCCCAATTCAATAACGCTAACAGCGCGCTAAATACACCGAAGGGCGCCGTTTTGGTAGGGGGACCCCTCGCCCGCCTCCCTCGAATCCTGTAAATGCCAAAAGGGACTCTGCAGGCCCTTAACCTGCAATTGCTGAGCACTTTGAGTAGTGAGAAAAATGCTATATAAATGCAACGAATGATTAATTAAAGAATTATGTAAACGCGCTATGGACACCGAGGGGAACTGCGTATGTAACTCAAGACTGCACTGAGTCCTGACCTGAACGCTACTGCACACCTTTGGGATAAATTAGAACGCCGCTTGGAGACAGGTCTTCTGGCCCAACATCAGCACCTGACCTCAGGGTCTTTTGGCTGAATTGGCACGTGTAGATTCCCACCGACACACTCCAAGATCTTATGGAAAGCTTTCCCAGAAGGGCAGTGGCTGCTGTTATTAGAAGGACCAACTCCATACAAATGTCCCTGGTTTTGGAATTGGATGTCCAACAAGCTCATATAAGTGAGATGATCAGGTGTCCTAAAACCTTTGGCCATGTGGTGTATTTCTTTCAGGTTGCTATGAACCTTTCCTGTTCAGTCTTTATAAAACTTTATGAAACACCTCTTTCAGTCTGAAACGAGAAACCAGCGACTCTTTGACATAGCAAAGCCTCTAATATATGTTTTTAACCACTTAAATTTAATTATCATCCAGCTGTGCTACCCATCTTGACCTCGTCGTTAACGTTTGCAGCACACTGGAATGTATTTTGTAATGCACATTGTATGCATTGTTTTTATCATTCCAAAAGATCACACACATTTATATTAATAAAATTAATTTCTACAAATATTTGTGATGTACCATCTGTTGGAATGGAAAATGCTATGCACATGTCTTTGTTATGCTATGGGATTTGTTAAAGCCCTGTTAATGTTTGTCATGCACCATCTGTTGGAATGGCATATGCACTGCTTACGTCTCTGTTATGTGTCAGTTGGTATGGGATTTGTAAAAGCAGTATTGTCTGTGATGCACCATCTGTTGGAATGCAAAAATGTAATGCACGTGCCTCTGTTATATGCAATTTGGTATGGAATTTTTCAAAGCAGTAATGTTTGTGATGTGCAATCTGTTGGAATGGAAAATGCTATGCATATGTCTTTGTTGCATGCTGTGGGATTTGTTAAAGCCCTGTTAATATTTGTCATGAACCATCTGTTGGAATGACAAATGCATGCTTATGTTTCTGTTATGTGTCAGTTGGTATGGGATTTGTAAGAGCGATATTGTCTGTGATGCACCATCTGTTGGAATGCAAAAATGCAATGCACATGCTTCTGTTATATGCAATTTGGTATGGAATTTTTCAAAGCAGTAATGTTTGTGATGTGCCATCTGTTGGAATGGAAAATGCTATGCATATGTCTTTGTTGCATGCTGTGGGATTTGTGAAAGCCCTGTTAATATTTGTCATGCACCATCTGTTGGAATGACAAATGCAATGCTTATGTTTCTGTTATGTGTCAGTTGGTATGGGATTTGTAAAAGCAATATTGTCTGTGATGCACCATCTGTTGGAATGGAAAAATGCAATGCACATGCCTCTGTTATATACAATTTGGTATGAAATTTGTCAAAGCAGTGTTAATGTTTGTGATTTGCCATCTATTGGAATGCTAATTTCAATGCATTTTATTAATAAAAATGTCTGTTGGCATGACAGAGACACGGCAACGGGACGGATCTAGAGACCAATCTTTTATTAAGGTGGAGTACATTAGATCTGGCCCTAAAAAAATAAACTTTTGAGGAAAAAACAACCTTTTTATTAGAGATTTATTTTAGCAAAATTTTGTGCCAGAACCTGCCCCCACTGCCCTTTTCATTTCACCCTATGACATTGACAGGTTTATATTGTTATTGTTTTCACGTGTACAGAGTCCGGTGAAACTGGCACCTCGGCGCTAAATCTCAGGGCTATCATTGCCTTATAGCGGACGAACTTCACGCCGTTTGCTACAAGTCAAGACTTCCATCCGCGTCGCTTAATCGGCTCTATAGCTGGCATGAAGCGGAGTGGTGCGGCTTTGAGGCTAAGGATCAGCCCCAGTATCTGGAAAGTTGCCAGTTCAAATCCTCGTTACTGCCAAAAGAGATTCAACTCTGGTGGGCCCTTGAGCAAGGCATTTAACATGCTGTTCCCGTGGCGCTGTACAATGGCGGACCCTGCGCTCTGATCCCAGGGGGAATGCGAAAACTAAAAAATTAATAATACCAGAAATTGTAAAAGGCGAAAAAAAAGGCTTTTGTAGTTTAGGGGCTCAACCCGCTAAAGGTTTACATTTGTCATTATATGAGTCCGATGGAAAAGTTAATCAAGTAAGTTGGGAGCTGTGAGGTTTTCCCGCTGAATAGACGGCCATTTTCAGAATGCCGAACCAGAGAAACAAGCGCCGGGCTATCGAGGCTCAGGGGCTACACGACTGAGATCGAGTATTGGGGAAATCCTCAACCCCCAATGATTTCACAAGCAACGTTATATTGGCACTCATGTTACAAACTGAGAAAGAAAATGCACAGAATTTGTAAAATGTGGCGCCGTTATCTCCCGGTGACACCAATGCCATAGTACCAAAGAAGCTGCCGTTCGCCCGCTTACCTGCAAATGGTTACCATAAATTCTTCTGGACATCCGAAAGCTGACATACATGTTTTTCATTTCAGTACATTCTTTGGGCACGTGTCCACCCTGAGTCAAGCAAAGACACGCAATGAACATTTTTAAAAACGATCAAGTTTAAAATTTACACGCAACCCCGATCTTATAATTAAGATATCTCACCATGGCTTCCAGAGCCTGTAAACTCCTGGCATGCTTGTTTCGGTAAACGTCCCAGGTGCAGCGACTGCAGACAATTTGGGACACGCAGAGAACCCAAGCAGCGACTCTCAAGAGATATTTCGCGGACATGGCTTGATGGAGGGTCACCCGGACGCCTTGGTTCAAATTTTGTATAGATTCGTGTTACGAGAGAACTGAGGAAACAAACCTTCAAGAAGAACTTCGAGCTACCTGTCCCACACCTGTCACCCATCGCGACAACCGCACTTTAAATAGCTGGAAAGAGAAAATGCGCTTTCGAGTGGAATTCCCACCTTTAAAGGTATGCGGACGAAAAGAGAAAAAGCATCAGCTTTGTGGAATAACAGACGTGTGTGACATACCGCTTTATTTGTGGGTTATCTACGGACTTCCAGATTGTATTTGTAGAAAGAGCACGGCATTTGTGATTTAGTGTTGTACATTCTTAATTCTATAATGGCACATTGGGTTGGGTGGCTCCTCATTGCTTGACAAACATTTTTAAAAATGCTGGTTCATTAACGGGACTTTATGGTTCTTCACGGGGTTCTGTGGTCTCTCGTAGCTCCATTGCTTGACCAAGCAGCGTTGCATTCTGGGAAGGGCACTCTGCCTATGAAGTTGGTTCTTTGGGCTTTAATATGCTGTCAAAATCGAGACCTTTAAGATATAGCAGGCTACTTAGCTGGACAACAGATCAAGAAAACTTCATCTTAACATGAGTTATTATTAGAGGCCTTCTAAAATCACGACCGATTGGTGTTTCAAAAATCTCAAAAATCTGTTATCTCCGCATGCTCTATTCCATTGGCCATGGAGCCTGTTACAGATCTAAATTAATAAAGGTTCTTTCTACAACATTCCCGTGGATTATTTTGTTGGGAAGCTATGGCATCGCTCTGAAGAATAATTTTGGCATCTTTACTTTAAAGAGTGTGAGTTTATATTCCGTACAATGTGATATTTATAAAGCAGCAGCAGTGTAACATTACATTCGTGGTATAGCTGTCTGGTTGGTAAGTTTTCTCCATGTTTCCATTAATTTCTTTTGGGTCCCCCATTCCTCCCATACCCCTGCGTAATATTTTGATTGGATATTCTAAATTGGCACCGCTTGAATGCGGGCGTGCGCTTACACGTGCATTGGTGTCGTGCAACAGACTGGTGCACCCGCCCAATGTTGGCTCAGGAGCTGCATCCCATAATAACTCAACAATCATCCCACCTATCCTACAGCACTACTTGACTTACGTGACTTAAACTAATTCTTACAGAATGGATCACCAAGTCGAGGCCACAATCCCACGAAGCCTGCGTGCCCCTGTGTCCGTGTAGCTCGGGCTTCATACCTCATCCCCAAATGGCTTCTGAGATGGACTTGAAGATGCCAAATTGTTCTGTCGTTCGTGATTCGGACCCGAGGTGTTGGTTTCCTCGCGTCTGTGGGCTCCGCAGAGAAGCTGGCAACTCTGAAACTCAGCGTTAAGCGGGTGTGAGGAAGTCACGTCTGGTAGTGTCATATGGAGCGACACGCTTACAAATCCTGGTTCTTTGATGGCACTTTGGGCTTCTTTAGGGTTGTGTGTGGTTCTTTGTAGCTCCGTCGCTTGAGAAAGCACCATTTTATTCTGGCAGGGACGTTCTTGCATACGCGAACTACGCATCCGCGTAGGGCCCGACCGTGAGGGGGACTCCCGACCCGGCTTCGACTTACAATTTTTTTTTTTTTGTCAGGCTGTGGACCTGGGGCCCCTTGTCATGCCCCTGGCATTGCAGCCGTCTGTGCCAGTCCTTCACGCCGTGTGTCACGATACCCTCCTCATCCTAAATTTTATCGTTCTGAGTCGAATTCGGAGGGGAGGGTAGGAGCAGGGGGCAGCAGGCAGGGAATCGGGGGCGTGGCCGTGGGACTGGGAATGTATAAATAGCGATCGCTCTGTCCGGATAAACCATTGCACAAAATGGATCGGTGGCGGATGGTGCGTTTTGAGACTATCATATATTATTATTTGGATTATTAGTTAAACGTAAAGCTAATATATCACATAGGCCCTACATCCTAATCCTCGTTCCTCCAGGGCCCAGTATTAGCTAATGCCTACCAAACTTGGTTTGGTCTTTGGTTGTCGGTTCCTGTAAGCTTACATACTTGGTATTGGTGGGCTATTTTGATTTTCTGTTTACAGGAACAGTTTACCGCTTACAGTTAAGTTGTCTGTTCCATACACGTCTATTCTGGTCGACGTAGTCCACGCGAATGAACTGAGATAAAGTGTACATTTACTTACTGAGTACCTCGATCGGTACTGTGTAGGAATAATGTCAGGAACGAAACGAAGCTATGACTCCAGGTGTACTAAAAGGAAGAAAAGAGCAGCTCAAGAAGCTTTTATTGCTTCACAAAAAGGAGATTTGTTGAACTTTGTCGAGAGGTCTAGTACAACTGCCAGTAGAAATGCGCCATCCCAAAACGCAAACGATGCAGCTAGTATTGGCGCTGGCACTCATACATGTAAGGCCTACTGGTCATCTAAGGCCTTTTCCCGACTTTTTATTAGAACACCTTCCTGAGCTCCGGGGTGGTTATGGGCTACGCCCCACCAGACACCCCAAACAACAGGGTCCTGCACATCTGGGGCCTGCACATTTCTGAACCGTGTAGGCCCCTAAAACTGCTAAGAACAGCCCTGATTCAGGGAAAGGGTTCTTTGCATATGAAGTTGGTTCACTGAACTTTGAAAAACTACTGAATATATAAAAAACCGAAATGTTTAATTGTGGCAGCCCCCATCACCAACAGATTAAGAAAACATCAACTTAGCCTGTGATATGTGAGAGTCTTAGCCATTGGGATTTCACAATATGCATCTATCTATCTATCTATGTTATATAGTGCTTTTCTATCTATCTATTTATATATCCATTGTTCGAATATCATGCTTATTCACTGAAGGAAGCCTGTTACAAATCTAAATAAATTAAGGAACATGGTGGCGTCTTGTGGGAACCAAAAATGGGTGCCTTATGGCATCCCTATGTAAAAGCACTTCTAACACCTTCATACTGAAGAGTGCCCACCCGGGGGCTGAGGGTTTTAAATACTAATAGAGCATATTAATTATTAGTCATATAGTCATCGTCCAACCCGCTATATCCTAACACTCACAGGGGTCTGCTGGAGCCAATCCCAGCCAGCACAGGACACAGAGCAGGAACAAATCCCAGGCAGGGCGCCAGCACACACACACACCCACACATCAAGCACAATTTAGGATCGCAAATGCACCTAACCTGCATGTCTTTGGACTGTGGGAGGAGAACCCAGAGGAAACCCACACACACACAAAGTGAGAACACACAAACTCCACGCAGGGAGGACCCAGGAGGCGAACCCAGGTCTCCTTACTGCAAGGCAGTAGCGCTACCACTGCACCACTGTGCCGCCCATTATTATTATTATTATTATTATTATTATTATTATTATTCACTTTCTCATGCTCAAAGTGCACAAATACTCCAAATAATACAATCGGAATCCTCCTGGAGGGGAACCCAGTAAGGAATGCCATTTGCCATGCATGTCATTTACTAACCCATTAATCCAAACTATGGTTGCTGGAGCTTATCCCAGTTCGCATACAGTGCAAGGCAGGAGCAAACCCTGGACAGGATGCCAGTCCATTGCAGGATGAACACACACATGCACCAATATAGTTTAAATATCATGCATGTCTTTGGACAGTGGGAAGAAACTGGAGAACCCAGTGGAAACCTGCACCAAGACATGGAGAAAACATGCAAACTCCGTGCAGGGAACACTCGGGATGTGAACGCCGGGCTCCTTACTCTGAGACAGCAGTGTTGACACTGCACTGCGCCACGGTGTCACCTGAAATGCCGTTTCTGCCAAACTGAAATAAATAAAATGACAATTATGAAATGAATACTCATGTGAAAAGGGTAATATATTAATTTATATATTATTTGTCATTAGGGGTGGCGCAGTGGGTAGCGCTGCTGCCTCGCAGTTAGGAGACCCGAGTTCGCTTCCAGGGTCCTCCCTGCTTGGGGTTTGCACGTTCTCCCTGTGTCTGCGTGGGTTTCCTCCCACAGTCCAAACACATGCAGGTTAGGATTGGCGATTCTAATTTGTCCTCTGTGTGGGTGTGTGTGTGCCCTGTCCAGGGTTTGTTTTCTGCCTTGCACCCTGTGTTGGCTGGGATTGGCTCCAGCAGACCCCCGTGACCCTGTAGTTAGGATATAGAGGGTTGGATAATGGATGGATGGATTATTTCTCATTAGATTGAGAAAACAACGTATATTGCAAACTAAAAGTGACTTATTTATTAGGAAATCCAATGTCATAGTTTTATTTGGTTCAACAGGCATTTTGGAAAATATAGCGTATTCATTAAAACGGCGGTCCGGGAGAAGTCCCATTAAACGGTCTTTAAAGATAAGGCAATTTTGAAGTAGATCCTGTAGGGATTAAATGTAAGGTAACACTATTGGAGCAAAATAACACGATTTTGTAATATTTACATGGAATTTATTTAATTATGCATTTTTCCACACTTCATTGACTCAAATACGTACTTTTTCATGTGATTTTTTTATTTGCTATTTTGTTTCATTTTGCTACAAACAGCATTCCATACTGTAAAGGGCTCTACATTTATAATGAGATCTTCTATATAAAATGAGTGCTAACTTATCAGCGTGACGAGTGATGTTTTTTCATAGAAAGTACATGACATCGTCAAAAAGAAGAAGTCAAGCTGCGGGTGTTGTTTAGGGGGAGTTGGGAGACTGCAAGAAACAAAAAATGTCCTATAAAGATCTTTGTATTTAATGCACAGATCAGATTATATGCTATTGGTGCATCGGTCTTTGTTTTATATACTGTATCCATCCATCCATTATCCAACCCGCTATATCCTAACTACAGGGTCACGGGGGTCCGCTGGAGCCAATCCCAGCCAACACAGGGCGCAAGGCAGGAAACAAACCCCGGGCAGGGCACACGCACACTAGGTACAATTTAGAATCGCCAATGCACCTAACCTGCATGTCTTTGGACTGTGGGAGGAAACCGAAGTACCCGGAGGAAACCCACGTAGACACGGGGAGAACATGCAAACTCCACGCAGGGAGGACCCGGGAAGCGACTAGGGACCCTAACTGCGAAGCAGCAGCGCTACCCACTGCGACACCGTTTTATATATTTCAAGACACAAACACACACACACACATCAAATCAATCCTCTTTTCCACTGATGGGCATCATACTGAATATAAGAAGGCAATTGATTTGGATGAAGCTCACCCCCGCTATTTACAGACTAACTGGACGAGGCAGGGGCGCAAGCTCGGCTTTATTTGACGTTCAATTCCAGCCAGAGAGGTGTGTGTTGGCTGTGCTCTGTCAGGGTTTTCCCCTTTAAGCGAGCTGAGAAACATGCATGTTTGTTTCTGTTTTTTTTTTTATCCCTGCTGTGCATTTTTTGAGCTGGCGGTGCCCCGGTCAGCGAGTCCTTGCACAATCACAAGTTTGTCTGATCGAATGACTGCCTTGGCAGCACGTTCTGCTTTTACTTTGGTTACCACCTCCTGAATATCAAAACAACACAAGAGCCAAGTTAAAGGCTGACATTAAAACCATATTTATGCTACACTCAGGTAATCTGGCAAAACAGGAAATCTGACCGCCGGTTGGAGGTAAAGAAAGCTGAGGTGCGTTACATCATCTGCTGAAAGCCTGGAGCGGAAATCCCGGCATCGCCTTTTGAAAAGAAGCGCAAATATGAAGGAATGCTGCCGGTGCGCTCCTCTTTCATCACGCATTCGAAAGCGAAAAGAGATCTGCGGGGAGAGCAACATCATTGGCGTTTTCTTTTTACTTGTTTTGACTTTCAAATTTACGAATTGGTAATGCAAAATTGTTTGGCAAACATTGCTTTGGGGTCTGTGAGAAACAAAGAATAATTAAAGATTATGGTGGCACTTTATACATTTAAAATAAAGAGGCACGCGGGACTATTCGTTTACTGCTTCTGTGGGATTTAGTGAAGTGTCTCCAAAGCAACAACATCGCTGCTTTGAACAATGGAGATTATACTGTCCGTCTCTGAAAGGGATACTGAAAAAAATGTAACTACCTATTATATAGTGCATTTCACATCTATCTATCTATATATCTATTTCTATCTATCTATCTAATAGCGCCTTTCACACATATCTATCTGTTATCATTATTAAAAAAGCGCCTTTCATATCGATCTGCTTTTACAATTGTATTATATAGCACCTTTCACATCTATCTATTATATAGTGCCTTTCACATCTATCTATTATATAGATATAATTACCTGTTTTTATATTAGTATTATATAGCGCCATTCATAGCTATCTATCAGTTAGTATAATTGTATTATATAGCGAATTTCATATCGTTCTATCTACTGTATATAACCGTATTATATAGCATCTTTCACACATATCTATCTCTATCTATCTAGTATATAGTACCTTTCACAAGTATTTATTATACTGTCCCTTTCACATAGATCTACCCACGTATTGTATTGTATATAATACAT
>JANRMT010062851.1:2004354-2014442 GCA_026402145.1 Polypterus bichir lapradei | reverse complement strand
ATACCATCGAAATAAGTACATACATCGGTTTCGGTTAGCGCAGGGAATCCGCCTACCAAATTTCGTGAAGATGGGGCCATAAATAAGAAAGTTCAACATGGCGGACGTTGTCAACCGTTATGACCGTTACGCGTAGAATTTCAAAATGAAACCTGCTTAACTTTTGTAAGTAAGCTGTAAGGAATGAGCCTGCCAAATTTCAGCCTTCTACCTACACGGGAAGTTGGAGAATTAGTGATGAGTGAGTCAGTCAGTCAGTCAGTCAGTCAGTCAGTCAGTCAGTCAGTGAGTGAGTGAGGGCTTTGCCGTTTATTAGTATAGATTAAAAAAGAACAAATTGGTATTAGTGGGCTCCTTTCAAAAAAACATTAGGGGGGCACGATTAAAACTGTTATGAAAACTCAGGTCGCAAATACTTAAAGGTTGAGAAATGCTGTTGTATGTCAATAATCCAAAGACATTAGAGGAACTGAAGGACAATATTCGGAGTGAAGTTGAAAAAATTGAAGCTGCTGAGCTGCATCGCGTCTATGACAATATGGTGCGGCGTGCAGAAAAGTGTATTGACGCACAAGGAAATGATTTCCAGCACCTCCACTAACCAGTAAGTACAGATTTTTGTATTACATGTCTTTCGTTTCGTGTACGGGCTAAGAAACTTACGTCAACGTTGGAGTCAGAGATGGTTTAGGTTTTTCGTGCGCCACCCTGTATATCCATGGTAAGTTCCATACACAAGCTTTAGCAATGAGGCCCTCCGGGTCTTCATAAAATACAAAGTTTATTTTTTACAAAATTCTGTTATGCTATGAAACTCCAGAGAGTGCAAAGGTATAAAGAAGTTGCCAGCAAAGGCAAACACAGTCTCAATACAATATCCAAAACAAAGTACAAAAACAAATAGAGCACAGGTTCAAAATATCCAGAAATCGCAAAAAATCAAAGTAGGTCACCAATACTGCCAAGTGCCTTTGAAATGAATGGCCAGGAGCTGTGGCAGACCCTCCTGGGTTTATTGGACGGAGGGCAGTTCCTGGTGGTGATTGGCAGTTGGCCCCGTCTCTTGGGGGACCACGCATATAACACATGGAATATAACACAAGCAAAGAAAATACTAACATAAATAAATGACTCGACAAAGAACAAGGGGAGGAACCCTGGCTTAGATATAACACAACTTCAGGAGCAACTGTTGGTGAAGTGGTGGCGACTTCCTGTTGGGCATTCCTTGTTAGGTTACAAAACGGAAGGGGCGGGGTCAGGGAAGACCCACGTTGTGTCTTTTGTCTTAAGGTGGAACCATGTTCGTGTATTTGACACACATATGTGTGTTTGAATGAAGATATATATGTACTGTATATACAGTATAGTAACATCTAAGTGTGTGCGACCAGACTGCAGGTGACACTTCCACAGTGACACTAGTTCTTCTGCTGTGCCACACCATCTGGTCTGCTTCATCTCCTGCACCCGCACACACATACATACACCGCTTCACTCCACTCCTCCAGTTATCCCGATTGCCACAGTATCCCCCATTTACCTGAGTCCACATTCAAGGTTCACCAGTAGCCCCGCACATACAAGCCAGTAGTCCTTAGCAGCAGGAAAACACGGTGTGTTTTCTCGTAGTGCTAATTCCGCACACCGCCATTCACACTGTTCACACGGCCGCTTATTTAGCCGACTCTTCTGGGTATCCGTGTCCCCTCCGATAGCCCATGTCCTCCCAAAAACACGCCCCTCTTAGGTCTGGACCCAGGAGTGTTACTATTGAAATATACTGAACAGAACAAGGATGCCAGAAGAAAGGTTGGGGTGGCAATTGGGCAACCCCTTTTAATCAGATGTCCTAAAAATGAAGAAAATGAGTCCCTTCAGCACTCAAAGCACAGCAGCAGGCAGCAGCCAAAAGGTATGGCACTTCAGCGGAAGCTCTGTCACCATGGCAGCCCAGGTCCAAAATGAATGCCTCCTTCTGAGGACCACCCATGTATATGGTGTCCTAGGTAGAAGGGGCAGATCCTTGTGGGCTGAGTTGTCGTGGGACGTCTTCTTGGACCTGCGGTGTAGAGAGAACTAACAGTTAGCACCAGCACCCACACTTGTCCAATGAATCTGGAAGGTGGTCCCCAGGCATGAATAAATTACACTATAAATGAGGGGTTTTCAATACTTTATCTGCCTGACTAAGAGAATCAAATCTGATGATCAAACTCACCTCATTTCTTTACAAAGTTATCCCCCTTGACTTCAATGCACTCGGTCCACTTTACCCCCGGTGATTTAATCCTTTTGGAACAGAAAGATTCATCTTGGTCCTTCAGCCATCCCGGTATTCCCTCCTTGAGGTCCCCATCATCAGGAAGTAGCGTCCAATTAGGAATTTCAAAAAAAGAGCATAATTGCTGGGTCCAAGCCAGGTCTGGACTGCTGGTGGATGGTTAAGCTCTGTGAAGCCACATTCCCTGACAGCAGCCTTGGATTTTGGGGATTTCCGGGATGGACCGTTGTTGTGAAGCTTCAACACGCCTAATAACAGTGTCCCATGGTGTTTCTGGATGACAGACTCTTGTAATGACTACATGTGTATTTGCCATCCTCTTTCTCTGAGTGCCTGGTATGAAATGACCTTAAACTGCAACACACAATACGTCAATTTGACCAAATTTTAAAAAAATAAAAAGTTGAAATTTCCAAATGTCTCAAGTATTCAGACCCTTTGCTATTCCTCAGGTGCATCCCATTCTATTCATCTTCATTGAGATGTTTCTACACCTTTGTTGGAGTCCACCTGTAGTCAGATCAACTGATTGGACAGATTAGGAAATTCACACACACTTCTATAGAAGGTCCACAGTTGATGGACCAGGCAGTGATGACAACGGAATTACCTACAGAGCTTTGAGATGACGGTGGCACGGTGGTGCAGGGGTAGCGCTGCTGCCTCGCAGTAAGGTGACCTGGGTTCGCTTCCCAGGTCCTCCCTGCGTGGAGTCTGCATGTTCTCCCCGTGTCTGCGTGGGTTTCCTCCCACAGTACAAAGACAAGCAGGTTAGGTGCATTGGCGATCCTAAATTATCCATAGTGTATGCTTGGTGTGAGGGTGTGGGCTGGCACCCTGCCCAGGATTTGTTCCTGCCTTGCGCTCTGGGATTGGCTCCAGCAGGCCCCCTGTTTCCATGAGTGCAGAAGCCCCCATGAATCTTAAATGGAAGACGTTTGGAACAACCACAACTCTTCCTAGAGCAGTGGAGGGCCTTGGTAAGAGAAGTGACCAAGAAACATATTGGCTGAGTTTCTGAAAACCTGTATGGAGACAGGAGAAACTTCCAGAAGGACAGCCACCACTTCAACACTCCACTAAGTGTGGCCAGCTGACATATGAAAGCCTGTGTCACACACATGCGATTAGGAGGGAGCTGAGTGGACCAAGTGGAGGTAATTACCTGCCAGGCCAGGAGGTGGCGGGGTGCACTACACTTACCTCTCTTATCTCTGCAGGCCATAATATGGGAAAACCCGCCTAATTCAACACAAACGATGTCACTTCTGGTTCCAACGCCCAAACTGACGTCACTTCCAGTTCCAACGGTAGTCAGAGACGCTGCTGTTTAAACTTATGTCCTCTACTTTACTTCTTAATTGAACAACAGCCCAAAAACATTTTTTGTTACTTTTTCAGCTTCCAACTACGGCAGCTCCAAAATACCAAAAAACGCAAACATGCAATCGTAATACCCCACAGTCAGAGGTAATCATGATGGAGGAGGCCGTACACTAAAGTCTCTTCTTAACTCTTATAATGTGTTTGTAATGCACTGCTACTTGATAAACATTCAATATGGTTTCATTAAACACCAATGCTCACGATCGAAATGCATTGCATATACAGGCCATTCTCTTGTCAATTAGCACAAGACATGTTTTCTCCTGAACTTTGGGACTTTTTCATGGTGGAGAGCTTCATTTACCTTGGCAAATCCAGGAACCTGCCTATCACAATTAAGATCAGACTCTTCAAAACCGACGTGGAGTCAGTCCTACTGTACAGAGCAGAGACATGGAGGACTATTGTTACTACTACTAAGAAAATCTAGACCTTTATCAACGTTTGTCTGAGAGGGATCCTCCAGATACGCTGGCCTCTCAGTCTTATTTAACAGGTAGAAAATTCTTAGTTAGCTGTGATGATTATTTTTCGGAGATCCATAATATTGCTTATGGTGTAAATCAAGGATCTAGTCTGGTCCTGCTGTTAATTTTAGTCTCGATGTTTCTGTTAGGTTAGATTATATCAAAACACACGCTATGCAGAAGACACACAGCTTTACTTATCTATGGCATCTGATGACCCTGACGCTCTGGACCCTCTCACCCTTACTGAATGGATGAGTATTTACCTCAAGACACAAAAGTCTTACTTGACATCAAACATGGACTTAGAGAAGGGATTAAAAATAAACTTGATCTATTTGCAATAAACGTGAAGGCGTATGTAAAGAGTTTATGAGTAATCATGGATTTAAACTTAAACCGCACATCCTGGGGACGTGTTTTTATTATTATTATTATTATTATTATTATTATTATTACCACGCTTCTTTTAACTTCACCTGTTTCTTGTCTGGTACAAATCTTGTAATCGATATTTAACCCACTTCCTATTGTCCAGAAAACTTGAAATTTTGCACACTTATTCACTTCCGATGACAATACATGAATCAATAATCAGTTTCATTAATTGATCAATTAATCCATGTTAATTAAGAAATGAAATTTTCATATGAAGAATAGTTCAAGATTTCACCAATAGATGGCGATAGTAACTGATAGAAATATTAAAGGAAGTGTTAAAATATTAATTACTAAATTATACTAAAACAAACCCAAGACTAAAAAGTTGAAAATAATATATATATATAAATGCATTTTAAAAACTATGCTTATATTAAGTTAAAACGTGTACTAAAAAGTAAAAAATAAGTCTCTCATACATACAATACAATACAATGCAATTTATTTTTGTATAGCCCAAAATCACACAAGGAGTGCCGCAATGGGCTTTAACAGGCCCTGACTCTTGACAGCCCCCCAGCCTTGACTCTCTAAGAAGACAAGGAACAACTCCCAAAAAAACCTTTGTAGGGAAAAAATGGAAAAAACCTCGGGAAAGGCAGTTCAAAGAGAGACCCCTTTCCAGGTAGGTTAAGCATGCAGTGGGTGTGAAAAAGAAGGGGGTCAATACAATACAATACACAGAACAGAACAAATCCTCAATACAAAATAAAAATGAAACTTTTTGAAGTATGTAGCAGAATTTAACAATGGATGACATCACATAATATGATTTGGATTTGTTTAGAGTCCTGGAGACCTCATCCATCAAGCTGCCTCCCCCATTTGGCCATTCCACGGCTGAAAGAGCGCTGGGCCAGCCAATCCGATGAAAGGACCCCTCTACCTGATGATTACTGCGATCCTCCATCAGAGATGACTTTACCATAAGCAGGCACAACAACTTGGCAGGTGGGCCATGGCACCAAGTGCCACATTTGAGTTCCGAGAAGAGAAACAGAATAGGTGAGGGTTAGTAACAAATTATAACTATCATGTTACTTATTTTTTAGTGCTAATGACTGACAACAGAGATGCAGTCTGTACAGTTAATCAGCAGCTCTAGTCAGGGTGTGCTAAACTGAAGTCGTGAGTCTTCAGCCGGGATTTAAAAGCTGAGACTAAAGGGGCATCTCTTATTGTAGCAGGCAGACCAGTTCACAGTTTAGGGGTCCTGTAACTAAAAGCTTGACCTCCGCCTGTTATTTTATTAATCCTTGGAATCCTAAGCAGACCGGCATCTTGAGATCTTAATGATCTCATCCATCCATTATCCAACCCACTATAACCTAACTACAGGGTCACGGTTGTCTGCTGGAGCCAATCCCAGCCAACACAGGGTGCAAGGCAGGAAACAAACCCCGGGCAGGGTGCCAGCCCACCGCAGGGCACACACACACACCAGGGACAATTTAGGATCGCCACTGCATCAAACCTGCATGTCTTTGGACTGTGGGAGGAAACACACGCAGACACGAGGAGAACATGCAAACTCCATGCAGGGAGGACCTAGGACGCAAACCCGGGTCTCCTAACTGCGAGGCAGCAGCGCTACCCACTGCGCCACCGTGCCACCCCTCTCATACATCACATGTAAAATAAAAGCAAGGGCGCTATTCATCAATCAATAAAATCTTAGCAAAAGCACCCACACTTTTATTTTACGAGTGATGTATGAGAGACTTATTTTTTACTTTTTAGTACACTTTTTAAGTTAATTTAAGCGTGTTTTTTAAAAAGTATTTTTTTATATATATATATTATTTTGTTTATTAAGGAACATTGCAAAAGTCAAAGCTCTTTTAATATGGCAAGATACGGAGAAATTAATTCAAACATTTGTCATTTGTGACAGGTGGGTACCAGCAAGAGTGAAAGGGAAGGTCTACAGGATGGTAGTGAGACCAGCTGTGTTATATGGGCTGGAGACGGTGGCACAGGTGACAGAGCTGGAGGTGGCAGAGTTAAAGATGCTAAGATTTGCATTGGGTGTGACGAGGATGGACAGGATTAGAAATGACGACATCAGAGGGTCAGCTCAGAGTCAGAGAGGCGAGATGGCGTTGGTTTGGACATGTGCAGAGGAGAGATGAGGGGTATATTAGGAGAAGGGTACTAAGAAGGTAAGAGGAAGGCCTAAGAGGAGGTTTATGGATGTGGTGAGAGAGGACATGTAGGGGATGGGTGTGACAGAACAAAATGACGAGGACAGAAAGATATGGAAGAAGATGATCCTCTGTAGCGACCCCTAACAGGAGCGGCCGAAAGAAGAAGTTTTTAGTTAACTAGATCATTGTAATGCACTCCTAACAGGACTATCTAAGAAAGACGTCAATCTGTTACAGCGAGTTCAGAGTTTTAACCAGAAAAAAGAAAATCTGAGCACAACCTCGCCAGCCTTACCATCGTCACACTGGTTATCCGGGTGCTTATATATTGACTTTAAAGTACTATTAATGGTAGGTAGGTAAAGCCCTTTTCTCTGCGGTGGCATTTTTCACCATCATCTCCTGATCAAAGTCCTGCGCAGCTGCCTGTGATTTTGAAATCTGGACATGTTAATGTCAATGAAACGCACTGCGTGAAATCGCCAAGGAGGACGCTTACAAACAAGAAGGAATACTTTCAGTGCATTTACGTTAGGTAGAACACTCATTTGGGGCTGGATGTCTTTTGCTTTTGAACCCCTGCAGATTTTGTTTTTCTCTACAGTATCTCACCCCTGGAGTTTCAACATTTTGTCTCTCCCTGTGCATTTAACTATAGAATCAGACTCAACATTAGAGATTTAAAAGAGAATCTTTAAATATGGACCTTACTGTACCTATTACAGTACTTGTATATCTATGTTATGTAAGTGTGTATTGATTTTTTGTCATTTACTGTTTTTAGTTTGTCAGTCATCATTCAATCTGCTATTATCCTAACACAAGGGTCTGCACAGGGCACAAACAAATCGCAGGTAGGGTGCCAGCCCACCACAGGGCACACACACACCAAGCCCAATTTAGGATTGCCAATGCACCTAACTTGCATGTATTTGGAACCGTGGGAGGAAACCCACGCAGAGAACATGCAAACTCCACGCAGGGAGGACCCGGGAAGCAAACCCAGGTCTCCTCACTGCGAGGCATCAGCGTTACCACTGCGCCACCGTGCCGCCCACGTCTCAAAGCTCTGTAGATTATTCTGTTGACATCACAACCTGGTCCATCAACTGTGGACCTTCTATAGATGTGTGTGTGAATTTCCTAATCCATCCAATCAGTTGATCTGACTGACCACAGGCGGACTCCAAAAAAGGTGTAGAAACATCTCAATGAAGTTGAATAGAATTGGAGGAACCTGAGGAATAGCAAAGGGTCTGAATACTTGAGACATTTGGAAATTTCAATTTTTCATTTTTAAAAAATTTGTTCATATGGATGGTTTGAGTGTTGCAATTTAAGGTCATTCCATACCAGGCACTCAGAGAAAGAGGATGGCAAATACACATGAAGTCACTACAAGAGTCCGTCATCCAGAAACACCATGGGACACTGTTATTAGGCGTGTTGCAGCTTCACAACAACGTTCCATCCCGGAAAACCCCAAAATCCAAGGCTGCTGTCAGGGAATGTGGCTTCACAGAGCTTAACCATCCACCAGCAGTCCAGACCTGGCTTGGACCCGGCAATTATGTTCTCTTTTGAAATTCCTAAATGGACGCTACTTCCTGATGATGGGGACCTCAAGGAGGGAATACCGGGATGGCTGAAGGACCAAGTTGAATCTTTCTGTTCTGAAAGGATTAAATCACCGGGGGCAAAGTGGACCGAGTGCATTGAAGTCAAGGGGGATAACTCTGTAAAGAAAGAGGTGAGTTTGATCATCAGATTTGATTCTCTTAGTCAGGCAGATAAAGTATTGAAAACCCCTCATTTATAGTGTAATTTATTCATGCCTGGGGACCACCTTCCAGATTCATTGGACAAGAGGGGGTGCTGGTGCTAACCGTTACTTCTCTTTACACCGCAGGTCCAAGTAGACGTCCCACGACAACTCGTCGCTACCACTGTGTCACCGTACCGCCCACACTGTGTCATTTATTCATTATTATCTAAGGAATTGGGGGGACCACCTCGGCGTACTTTTCTCCATCTGAAGATTTCTCTGCTACGCGACCTGCTAAGGTCACTCAACAGCCAAGGACGAGCTCTGGGAGGTGACAGCAGTGGGCTGCTTTCAGCCACCTTTACAGCGGCACATCCCAAACATACACTTTTTACATAATTATAATTATACATTATACTAAAGGGAAGTGCCACGGAGAGGCCTTCACTCTTTATCGTTGCCATTTAAAATAAATCACCTTTATTCTTTTTTCATTTATCCTCCCAGGTTGTTTCAACAAGCGCCCCCACTGACCACATCGTGGCCCCAGGAACTTTAAATTGTGATTTGTGGATAAAAAAACTACTTAGAAAGAGGAACTGAACAGAAAGGCTGAAAATGAAGAAAAACATAGATAAGGGGCAATGGAACAATTTTTATTTATTCTCAGGAAATATTCATCAAAGTTTCGTTTATGTTACATGTACTCAATCGAAAACACCACCAAGCTGTGCTCCTGTGGGGACACATGTTCGAGTGACAGTGACGCTGGAATTCACCCTCTGCGTGGGGCTGAGGTCCGTGTCACCGCCACGTCTAACGGAAGGGACTACCCAGAGATTAAGGCCACGTCTTCAGCATCTGCTGCTAAAGAAACAGGGGGGCGGGGGGTCCTCCATTACAGTTTGCATCCAATGTCATCCATTAGTGTGAAATGCAGGGAACGGAAACGCAGTTTATTTTTTAAAGTAAAAGCCTCATCAAGCCTATACTACTACTAATCATAATAACAATAATATTAATAATAAGGAAAATATTAAAAGAAAGAAGATTAAAGACTCAAATTTTTGGCTGTATACCTTCATCATGTGTGCCCAAAGAATTTCACCTACAATTCAATCCAACACTCATTGGATCTGTCAGGTACAACACAAAGAATCTCCTTCTCTAGTTTTTCATGAACTCCTGCTCTCCACCATAAATTCCCTTAAACAATAAGTGACACACCTGATGAAGGTATGAAGCTGAAATGTTTAGTCTTCAACCTTCTTTCTTTTTTAGGGTGAAAATCAACTTTAACTTTTAGCTTTGCAGATACACATTGACGCAGCTTTACACAAACTCTACTGTACAGTATATGGCAGATTGATAGACTGTAAAGGCCCTATATAATAGATAGATAGATAGATAGATAGAGTGAAAGGCACTATATAATAGATAGATAGATAGATAGATAGATAGAGTGAAAGGCACTATATAATAGATAGATAGATAGATAGATAGATAGAGTGAAAGGCACTATATAATAGATAGCTAGATAGATTGACAGAGTGAAAGGCATTATATAATAGATAGATAGAGTGAAAGGCACTATATAA
>JANRMT010062851.1:1981400-1995299 GCA_026402145.1 Polypterus bichir lapradei | reverse complement strand
GCCTTACATGTTTATCTATCATATAGTGCCCTTCATATCTATCTATCATATAGTGCCTTACATTTCTATCTATATATCTATCATATAGTGCCTTACAGTTCTATCTATCAATCTATCTATCAGATAGTGCCCTTCATATCTATCTATCATATAGTGCCCTTCATATCTATCTGTCTATCTATCATATAGTGCCTTACAGTTCTATCATACATACATACATAGGCGGTTTTAGACGGGGGCCAACAGGAGCCAGTGTCCCTATAGAACTGGTCCTG
Source organism: Polypterus bichir lapradei (assembly GCA_026402145.1). Taxonomy (NCBI): domain Eukaryota; kingdom Metazoa; phylum Chordata; class Cladistia; order Polypteriformes; family Polypteridae; genus Polypterus; species Polypterus bichir. Next base: position 1,995,024 of record JANRMT010062851.1, on the reverse strand, counting down.
GCCCCTCTTATGGCCCCTGTGCTGAAGAGATAAAATTTAAATTAATTACTTATGGTGATGTTCTGTGCTCCCATGAAAAAACACTGGCCCCACCCTGGCCCCCCGGGTAAATTTGGTCTGGAACCGCCACTGCATTCCAATGCTGTACTTTTTACATTTATTTAAAAATTTAATGCAAATACACAAGCATTTTGCAGTGTAAATCTGAAATATATACAACAAAAAATTATTAAACATTTCTACAGCTTTCTTGAAAGTATTTTTTATTACAAGTTCTTATACTTAAAATTACCAGTTGAGAAACAGGGTTACTTACCAGAAATCCTCTGTTATAAATGTTTGCTGCTGAAAGTGAGCAGACCTGCATAGCCACGTCCACTCCACTCGGGAAAGTGTTCTCCTTTTTTTGGCAGTTGGAAAGCCAGAATGCTGGAAAGTTCAACCAGAAGAAAATACAAAACGGCCCTCACACACAGCACACGAACAACCTAAAATATTAGGTTAACTGAAATAGGATTTTTATGTTTATTCCCGTCACCATAACTTACTTTGGTACAAACAATTTTTTGTTTATTTTGATTGAGATTTGAAACCAAATATTTCAAGCTACAACACTAAATGACTAATCTTAAGTTGCTTGAACGAGAAAAATTACGTTGAATGAACAACAGCAATGTTATACTATTTTCATTGATTAGCACCACAAAAAAAAGTCATTAGGTGTAAGGTCAGGGGTGTGCGTAGCCCATTCGAGGGGACCCCTTCAACCGATCCATTGGTCAGGAAACTTGATGTTCAGGAAATCTCTGACTAACCTGGCAAAGTAGAGAGGGGCGCCATGGTTAAGGGAATAATAGGCTTCCAAAAACTGCAAAGCCTAAGTTTTTCAATTACATTTTGTTCAACTAGCTTTTTTAACTCCTCTGAAACATCATCTCTTATTGAGAAAGGTAAACGTCGCAATTTCTGTTGGACCGGCTTCACATCTACTCGTATTTTTAGTTTATGCACAAAGTCTTTTGCACTGTTGTTGACTGATGGAGTGAGTGCTGACACTGGTGGCGCTGAGGTAAAGGGCAATGTAGTAATACAGCCATCCATTAATTGCATATTAAGTGCAGCAAATAGATCTGTACCCAGTATAGGTGTTCCTACCTGTACTATATAAAACTCAGCATCCACACTGTTGGACTGGTATGTTACAGTCACAGGCAGGCATCCAACAACAGGAATTTGTTCTTTTAGGTAACTAACCAGTCGCAGTTTAGGAGCTGTACAGTGATTCCTTTGCGAAATATGTAGAATAAACCGATTCAGGTCAAATAGAAACAGCTGAACCTGCATCAAGCATCAGGCTAATTGGAATCAATCAATGCTGGATTTGATACAGTAGTGATGGAGATCTTGTCTGAGGTATTAACATTATTGTTTTCTACATGCAACACCGTAACTTAAGGAGTAGTTACTTCATGAACATCTGTATATCTTGCACTGCGGCAAACTTTCGCAAAATGACCATGCTTTTTACATTTACAGCACTCTGCATCTTTAGCAGGGCACCCCCCCATGATTCGCTCTGTGTTGCGCTGATCCACTCCTAAAACACGTCTTTTTCTGCATGTCAGTTTAACTGTCTTGTTAGTTGTGCCAGCGCTCTACGTCTTACTGTACTGCTTTGGTGAAGAGGCGTTTTGTCCGATTTTTGCGTTGTAAGAACAGCGTGCTCACTAGCAGCTGCCCCTTGGCTAAGTGTTTTGGCCTCAGCCATGGCGTATTCAATCCAGCTTGAAATTGTAATCGCTTTCAACAAAGTTAAATCAGACTCCAGAAGTGGCCGTTCTCTGATACAAGAAAAACTAGTCTTTTCCACAACCTGATCCCGTATCATTTCATCAGTCAGTTCTCCAAACCCATGTGTCATCCAGAAGACTCAGGCCCTTTGTCTCTGCACTATTACTGAAAGGGGCAGATTTGCAATATCCCTTGCCAAAATTCACCCAGGTGGTGCTAGGTGGGTTATTGACTGCCCAGTGTGCCTTTCTGCTGATGCCAGTTGAGCACTGGGCCCAAAGAGTGAAAGTATCCTGAGCATCAATGACATCAAAAGAAATTTTCAAAGATGGCCTATGGAGACGGAGCAATGGTGCCAGCAACCGTTTGGATCGTCCTTTGGCCGAGCTGTTTTGAGTCTGGTCTGCCATCACTGACGGTGACCATCTTTCCAATGTTGAGTCTCTGGCTGAAACCCCTCCTTCACACCAACTCAACCTTTCATTTTTTTATTTCAGGGGTACTCGTCGAAAACCTGGGAGTTCCTCGCAAAGCAGGCGCTGAAGGTCACAATACGGATGGACCTGCTGTCAGCTCAGATCCTGTCATTGCTTTACAAGTTTTTGAAAATGTGAAGTTTCAGTTGTTTGGATTGAAGAACAGTTGGTCTTGCGTTTCACAGGTCAAGCTTCTGAATGGGGGAGCAGCATTTTGTTTGTTTTTATGCCAAGCATCTCTTTATTTGTCAAGTTTGTGTTGTCTACTGTTTGGAGATCTACATTTTTATGGTATTATTTATTTATTTATTTATGTATTTATTTAATTTATTTAATTTAAAATATGCTGAAATGAAAATCAATATTTTGAATAATAAAAAAACTTTGCGTGAAATTGTTTTTTTTTGTTAATCTTTATTAGTTGGGCATCGGATGCTTTGAAGGGTTTTCAGATTTCCTAATCTCTTTGTCTTTGTGGTTATAACCTCCCCATTGCTGCCAGTGGGCACAAATTCACATAATGCTTTATCATGGCAGAGGAGTGCAGACTGCCTCCCCAAATTAACGTTCGGATGATTCATATAACTCTGGTGATCTCCCTAACTCCAAAATGAAGATAAGGGCTGAAGCAGCTCCTCATTACTCCCACATCCTAAATTGGCTGCCGCTACTCCCGACAGCCTGGGCTTAGCCGAGATGATCATGTGGAGCTGATGCTTCAGGGCTGAGGAAGCAAATGAAATGACAGCTCCGAGTCCCTGGGGGCAATAGCAGCAGTCAAAGCAATAAATTCACACTAAACTGGGGTCCTGCTCCACCTATAGCTCCTTGGACCTGGGTTCAATTTTTTGAATCCTGGCCTGACCACTGTCCTATTTCACTCGCATGTTCTTTCCAGTGCTGAAGTGTGGTTTTTCAAGGTGCTCTGGTGGTGTTGACTGTGGACTTAAACCTACAGTCAGGTGAAAAAGTAAGTGCACCCCTTGGTAATTGTCAACTTCCAACCATCCATCCATTTTCCAACCCGCTGAATCCGAACACAGGGTCACGGGGGTCTGCTGGAGCCAATCCCAGCCAACACAGGGCACAAGGCAGGAACCAATCCCGGGCAGGGTGCCAACCCACCGCACGACACACACAAACACACCCAGCACACACTAGGGCCAATTTAGAATCGCCAATCCACCTAACCTGCATGTCTTTGGACTGTGGGAGGAAACCGGAGCGCCCGGCGGAAACCCACGCAGACACGGGGAGAACATGCAAACTCCACGCAGGGAGCACCCAGGAAGTGAACCCGGGTCTCCTAACTGCGAGGCAGCAGGTAATTGTCAACTTTCTCAACATATTTGAACAGGCAAACAGTAGATCTTAATGCAAGCAGTGCCTACAGGTAAAGGTGATACACTTGAACAAATGACCCATGAAAGTTCTTCTTCTTCTATCGGCTGCTCCCGTTAGGGGTCTCCATAGCAATCATCTTCTTCCATAGCTTTCTGTCCTTGTCATCTTGTTCTGTTACACCCCCATCACCTGCATGTCCTCTCTCACCACATCCATAAACCTTCTCTTAGGCCTTCCTCTTTTCCTCTTCCCTGACAGCTCTATCCTTAGCACCCTTCTCCCAATATACCCCTCATCTCTCCTCTGCAAAGGTCCAAACCAATGCCATCTCACCTCTCTGACTGTCTCCCAATCGTCCAACCTGAGCTGACCCTCTAATGTCCTCATTTCTAATCCTCTCCATCCTCGTCACACCCAATGCAAATCTTACCATCTTTAACTCTGCCACCTCCAGCTCTGTCTCCTGTGCCACCGTCTCCAGCCCGTATAACATAGCTGGTCTCACTACTGTCCTGTAGACCTTCTGATACCCGCCTGTCACAAATCACTCCTGACACTCTTCTCCACCCACTCCACCCTGCCTGCACTCTCTTCTTCACTTCTCTTCCACAATCCCCATTACTCTGACTGTTGATCCCAAGTATTTAAATTCATCCACCTTTGCCAACTCTACTCCCCTCATCCTCATCATTCCACTGACCTCCCTCTCATTCACACACATGTATTCTGTAGTGGTGGTCCTACTGACCTTTATTCCTCTCCCCTCATATCTCCACCTCTCCAGGGTCTCCTCAACCTGCTCCCTACTCTCGCTACAGATCACAATGTCATCAGCAAACATCACAGTCCACGGGGACTCCTGTCTAATCTCGCCTGTCAACCTGTCCATCACCATTGCAAGTAAGAAAGGGCTCAGAGCCGATCCCTGATGTAATCCCACCTCCACCTTGAAACTAACATGGTGTATTCATTCTCATAATCTCAATGAACAAGAATGCCGATTTGTCACATGGAAAAAGTAAGTCCACCCTTCCATTTTTCAGCACTTCAGATTCCTCCGATCAGAATCAGGTGTTCCAGGTGAGGCGTCAGTGATTAGAACCTCCCTTGTGGAGTTTGCAGGTGGAGCTGACTGCCTAATTTAAACCGCTGATATCGAGGGTCTGGTGTTGTCTCTCTCTTTCTATTGACATGTGTGGTGTCATCAGGAGTTCTCAACAAGGTCTTCAGAATTAAGGTTTTGGAATCCTACGAGCCTGGCAAGGGATTTGAAAAGATCACCAAATGATTTGACATCAATCATTCCACTCTCAGGAAAAGCATCTACAGGTGGTGTAGATTTATGATGACTTCTTATCTGGCCAGGACTGGCCAGCACAGCAAATTCAGCATAAGAGATGACCATTTGGTGCAAAAAATCTCATTGTGGGATTTCTGAGCACATCGCCCAGCTGTAAAAGACGAGTTGTTCTCGGGTTCTGTAAGCGTCATAAGAAATGACAAAAAAAGGCTCGTTCCCCCACCTTTGGCTGTGTATCCCCTCTCTCAGGCTTTGTCTTTATAGCTCCATCTTGCAGTGACTTTAGTGAACCCTCCTTTAACTTTCTGGTTTGCTCTTCTCCTTCTTATCAGACCCTCGTTGACTCAGTTCTTTTCCACCATGAGACTTCACACTTCAGCAATCCCAAGACTTCTGCTCTCCATGACCTTTCACATCTCTCATTCATATCAAGGGGCTCTCAACTCACACGGCAAGTCGGTCTTTTTGTGATGGATGCTGCCTGCTTCACTTCTTAAGCCGGACTCTCTGTGATAAACGCTGAAAATGCTCTTGGCCGTTGCAGAAAGGAATTCCATTAAGGGCACATTCAGAGCTTCAGTCTTGAAAACCAAGCTGTATCTTGGATTTATGACAGTGGCTGACATTCCACACGGCCCTTGAATCCTCCTTACTTACTGCAAGGGAGGCACAGGGAGTGAACTTGGGATACGCAAGAATGGCTGGATTGTTTGATACCAAAGAACAAAGAGGATGACAGAATCGGAGATAAATAGGAATCTGGGCATGCAGTACAGTGCCATCATCCTGCAAACTGCCAACGGCTGTTGCATTGTGGGTGAAGGCAGGATGGAACGAAAATGAACATTCATGCAAAGGCACTCGAGGGCTGAACTGATAGTCCACATGAGGGGACACCGTCTTAAGATGGCAGAATCACCAGCTAATAGGGATTCAGACGGGCATGCATCATCAAAATGGGGCATTAGGTGACTGGGGAACCAGGCAAGCCACTGGAAAGAAGACATCTGAAGTCACCATCACGGGGACAAGACCACCATCTCTACTTTAGTTAACACGTCCATCCTGTCAAGGGTTCAGATTTAATTTATGCATTCGTTCTTTTTGTGTACAAACTCGCTCCAACGCACAAACGATGAGACAAGGAGCCAATCCTGACATCACTGAGCATAAGACAGTAGCCCACCTTTGGGGGGGGCTGTCAGTCCCACACAGATATGTCCACTTTCATTATATGGGGCTGATGTGGTGATGTTACACAAGGTTATGTTGAGTTACGTTATCTTATATGTGTTATGTTGTGCTACCTTATGTTGTGTTATCTGAGGTTATGTCATTTTATATTATGCTAGAATATTTTTTTAGCTCCATTATGTTAGCTTATGTTGTACAATATTGTGTTATGTAATTCCTTCTCATGTTGTGTTGTGTTATGAGATTATGTTATGCTGGTTTATTATGTTTTTCTGCTGTGCTGTGTTATATGTTGCTACCTTATGTTCTATTGTGTTTTATGTTTCCTTATGTTGTGTTAAGTTAGTACTGTATAGTGTCCTGCGTCATGTGTGTGTTTGTCATATTATGTTATCTTATGCTACTCTACAGTGTCATATGCTATGTCATGTTATATTATGCAACCTAATGTTGTGCTGTGTTATATCGTGGTGACCTACAGCAGCGTTTCTCAACCTTTAAGTATTTGCGACCCGAGTTTTCATAACAGTTTTAAATCGCGCCCCCCTAACATTTCTTTTGAAAGGAGCCCACTAATACCAATTTGTTCTGTTTAAATCAGTGATATATCATAGATGCATATTATATTATACCTACTTAACTTTTATTGACATTTATCTAACTCTATATTTATTTTTCTAGTATCAGAAATGTAGTTTAAGTTCATTTGTTTTGGTTTCAATAGATGTATTTTTCATATTTTCGATTCTTGTTTTCTTTTTTTCACATCTTCGCACCCACTTTTTTGTTACATCGCGCCCCACAGTTTGAGAACCACTGACCTACAGTATATTGTGTGGAGTTATATTGTGCTACCTTATTTTGTGTTTTGTTATGTTACCACATGGTATTTTATGTTGTTTGATGTAATGTCACGTTATGCTGTGCTATCTTACAGTGTGGTGTTGGGTTGTATTGTACTATTTTACCTTATGTGTTTTTGCATTATGCTGTTATGTCGTGTAAACTTGGGTGGCATGGTGGCGCAGTGGGTAGCACTACTGCTTCACAGTTAGGAAACTTGGGTTCACTTCCCGGGTCCTCCTTGCATGGAGTTTGCGTGTTCTCCCCATCTCTTCATGGGTTTCCTCCCATAGTCCAATGACATGCAGGTTAGGTGCATTGGCGATTCTAAGTTGTGCTTGGTGTGTCGGTGTGTGCGCCCTGTGGCCGGCTGGCGCCCTGCCCGGGGTTTGTTTCCAGCCTTGCGCCCTGTGTTGGCTGGGATTGGCTCCAGCAGACCTCCGTGACCCTGTAGTTAGGATATAGCGGGTTGGTTAATGGATGGATGTGTAAAATTATGCTACTATATGGTGTCTTATGTTATGTCATGTTATATTATGCTGTTTTATGTTGTGTTGTGTCACAGTGTCATTCATATTGTATTGTGTTACCTTATACTACCCTATGTTGTATTATGTTATGTCATGTAATATTATGCTAACTTACGTTCTGATGTGCTATATTACCTTAAGTTATGTTATGTTGTGTTATAGCGCTGTATAATATTGTATTACCTTATGTCATTTCATGTCATGTAATGTTACCCAATTGTCTTTATGTTATGTCATGTTATATTATGCTACCTTATTTTGTGATGTGTTACGAGCATATTACCTTAAGTTATGTTATAGTGTTGTATTATATTCTTTTACCTTATGTCATGTCACGTTACCCTGCGGTGTCATATATCATATCATGAGATGTTATGTCATGTTATATTATGCTGTTTTATGTTGTGTCACAGTGTTGCATTATATTATGTTACTTCATGCTACCCTATGTTGTCTTATGTTATGCTAACTTATGTTTTGATGTGTTATATTGCCTTAAGTTATGTTATGTTACAGTGTTGTATTATATTCCATTACCTTATGTCATGTCATGTTACCCTACAATGTCATATATCATGTCATGAGATGTAATGTCATATTATATTATGCAGCTGTATGTTGTGTTGTGTTATGGTGTTGCATTATGTTACCTTATGTAGTGTTGTGTACTGTTGCCTTGTGCTATGGGGTTATATTGTGTTATGCTAGCTCTGTTATATGTTGCTACCTTATGTTGTGCTGTGATTTCTTATGTTACTGTATGCTGTCTAAAGTTACAGTTCGGTCCATAAATATTTGGACAGAGTCTAATTTTTGAGACGGTGACTTTAAAATGAGTTCATCAAGAACACGGGGACACAGTTGGAAACTTGTGAAGGGGAAAATTCACACAAATGTTAGGAATTTTTTCTTCACACAGAGAACCAGAGACACATGGAATAAGTGACCAAATAGTGCGATGGACAGCAGAACTTTAGGGACTTTACAAACTCGACTTGAAGTTATTTTCAAAGAATTAAGTGGACATGACTGGTGAGATTTTCTGGGCTGATTGTCCTGTTCTCGTCTTGATTTTTCAAATGTTCTAATCCTCCAACACCAAAAGAAATTCAAGGTCCAAGTCAACATCAGTGTTAAGATGACATGCACAAATTGTGATAATATTAAGGATGAAGCCCATATTGAGCATGGGCCTCAAAAGGCCCACATATTACATTGATTTGCTGTGGCATTAAGGCAGTCAAAGTGGCAAAGAAAACTTTGAAACCTTTTACGTCCCCACAATGGAGCACTCACACTGCATGGGCTGCAAAGCCTGTATGCCCACCCAGTACACCAGACCTGGCCCTGGTGTGACTCCGTCCTACTCCCTAGTCTGATGGGCTACCTCCACGGGACATGCTATGTCGGTAGTGCCGCCTTGATAGCATCAGCTACACCATTACTGTAAAGATTTTTAGATAACACAAAACCAAAACCCCCAAATGTCATTGAAGATGACAAGCTAATAATAACAATACTTACCTAGCCTCTATTAAACACTCCTTATGTTCGGAGTCTTTGTCTAATCATCCTCACTCCTGACTTCATTGCATCTTCTTGCTTTCTTCCTGGATCTCTAGATCACCGTGTCTACCTTTAAGGGAGCGAATGGTCCAGGACTTTGTTGGTGTGTGCTCCATGGCCTCAACTGGTAAAATCACAAGAAAGAAAACAGGAGGTAATCACTACAATGTGGACGATGACCTTCAGGCCTCATGGCTATATTGGCAAGTTCAAGTTGGACAGGCACACACACACACAGAGACAAAGATATAGAGAACACTGCAGGGCCAATTGGTCCAGCACCCAGCCAGCAAACAGAGTGGCAGCTGACAAGAACACAAATTATGCACAATTAAGATTAGTAATTACATTGAGTATCTGATAGAGAACTACAAGACCAAGCTGACGGATGTTCTAAACCTTTTAATAAAAAGTTAACTGACTTCAGTAAGTTAGTCATTTTGCGGAGCCCCACTGACCCCTATAATGCAAAAAACACCACGGAATGTTAGTAGCATACTATTTTCTAAGCCTGCTTAATCTTAAATCAGGGTCACCCCAGCAAGCATCAGATGCAAGGCAGGAACAACACCACCTGGACAGGGCGCCAGTCCATCTCAGGGTGCACACACACACACACACACAAGACCAGGCCAATTTAGTGTTACCAATCCACCTAATCTGCACGCCTCTGGACTACTGAGGGAGGAAATCCACACAGACACAGGGAGAAGATGCAAACTCCATGCAGGGAGGACCCCGGACACAAACTCTCCCCTCCTTACTGCGACAACTCTTACAAAATTAGTGAACTAGTGAATGGACATACTAACTCAGTGCACTGGGTGAAACCAACACATATACATACATAAATAAAATAAAGCAACACGAAACTATGTAAGAATATTTGCAAAGGCAACAATCAAACATATTCCAGCAAGCTCAGGGATGTCAGTGGGGGGGATGCAGAGGAAAGTTGCATCGGCGGATTAAAGAGCATCACTCATTGTTCAAAGGACTGTGGTTCATTACTACGGAAGCACAAAAAAAATTCAGCCTGCACCCCTGAGTGGGCTCTGCTATAGTGTACACGCAAACATGAGGAAGATCAAAAGAGAATCTGCATCAGCTTGCATCTATGAAAAAAAAAATGTCAAAAGGGAAGCCAAAGACACAAATTCACATTTTTTTATATTTTGGGATTCTAAGCATGCAACTAAATTCACCTTAACAAAAGGATATGTGTCTGTGTGTCTGTCTGTGTACCTTTCTTATTCCTACAGATGGTGCATCACAAACATTAGCACTGCTTTTATGAATCCCATACCAAATAACAAATAACAGAGATATATGCATTGCATGTGTTCATTCCAACAGATGGTACATCACAAACATTATCATTGCTTTTATGAATCACATACCAAATGGCATATAATAGAGACATATGGATTATATTTGTGATTACAACAGATGGCACATCACAAAAAGTAACACTGCTTTCACAAATCTCATACATAAAGGCACATATGCATTGCATTTGTTATTCCAACAGATGGTGCATTACAAGTATTAACACTGCTTTTACAAATCCCATACGAGATGGCATATAACAGAGACATATGTATTGCATTTGTTCATTCCAACAGATGGTGCATTACAAGTATTAACAGTGCTTTTACAAATCCCATACAAGATGGCATATAACAGAGACATATGTATTGCATTTGTTCATTCCAACAGATGGTGCATTACAAGTATTAACACTGCTTTTACAAATGGCATACGAAATGGCATATAACACAGACATAAGCATTGCATTTGTTCATTCCAACAGTTGGTGCATTACTAAAATCATTACTGCTTTTATGAATCACATACCAAATGGCATATAGAGACATATGTATATATGACATACGTATATATGCATTACATTTGTGATTACAACAGATGGTGCATTACAAGTATTAACACAGCTTTTACAAATGGCATACGAAATGGCATATAACACAGACATAAGCATTGTATTTTTCATTCCAACAGATGGTGCATCACAAACATCAGCACTGCTTTTATGAATCATATACCAAATGGCATTAAAAAGAGACATATGCATTGCATTTGACATTCAAACTGATAGCGCATCACAAAAATGAACATTACGGCGCATCAGTAACATTAAAAAAGCTTCTCATACTATATGGCATATAACAGAGGCGTGTTGCTCTGCAAACCTTAACGCTTAGGTCTACGGTGATTACTTATATTTAAACTCTTCTTAGACGACAAGCAGGGCTTGGTAATTTTTATAAATTACTTAGCGCGTGTATTGTTGTTCGATGACTCCTATAAAAGTTAGCGTACATTTGTGTAAGCCCTGCCTGGCGCTTGCTTTGCATTTCCTCAGGACGATCGAACCCACTTTTCCCTTGCAGAAGTCCCCAGGCTCTCTGAAGGATGCCAGACTGTGAAATCCCCTCGAATTAGAAAGTGAAAGCCGCGCTGAGATCCCCACAGCAGTTTTTAAGAGTCGAGCGAAAGTGCAAGGCAGTGACGTCACAGAAAACAACGCGCCGAACTTTCAGTTAGTCTGGAGGTCTGGCTTTTATGAACAATGTGCACTTCCATGTCATTAATCTCAGAGCAAATACAAATCTCAGCAATAACGCGACAATCGCCCGCATTCGGATGTCCTGTCTCCGTGCGACGGGTATCCTCGCCAAGTCTGTTCTTCTTCAGCTCTTCTTTCACGCGTTTCTCCCTTCATTTCTTATTTATGTCACACCGAGCGACAAAACGTTCAAAACAAAGTGAAATGGCAAATAGAAGAAAAAGGGAAAACACCGAACAAAATGGAAAGGGGCTAAAATTCCCTACAATTCGTCCGTGAGCTGCCATTCAGAAAATTTCGGGATGAACTCGAAAGCGCGCAGCAGAAATCCCACACCCGGAAACGAGCTGATTTCGGTTTTCAAACACCATCGACCCATCAGCTAAATAAAAGCGGCGCAGAGCCGCGGAGAATGGAGACGCAGACAGCGGCTTGGGAGCGGACGGACGAAGAAGACAAGTGGCGAACACCTATCGGATTGCAAGGTAAAAAGTTCGGATTTCATTACCCTCCAGTGTTAGTTAAAACAAATGATCGTGGCGGTGACAGCGCAAAATAAAACGAGTGGATGGGCTCTGCAGAATTTCTGTAAGTTTGTTACTGTGCAATTATTTCTAACACCTTGAGTGCATGCCATTTCTCTCTTCTATGCAGAATTATGTGTGTTTAATTGGCAAAACGTCAAAGAATTAGACTTTTATACCTATATATCAATCTGTTGTACTTCGTCTATCCATTGTGCATCATCAGAATTAATGAATGCGCTTCATTTTCTAATATAGAAATGGCTGACAATTTTCATGCAAACCGTACCGCACGTTTAGTCTATTATTTTGTTCCAACGATCAAACATTTTAAATATCATACAATAATAGACTGATATGAAAAGCATGACAGGAAAACACTTTATTATAGACACATGCAAAGGAAATACACTTCACAAAAGACAAATGAATAAACAGATGTGAAAGGCACTACATAACAGATAGCTTACGAAATTTAAATGGATGGACACGTTTTAATAGGCAAACAGAAAGTGTACTTTACAATAGACAACTGATTAAATAGATGTGACAGACATTACATAATATACAGACATGAAAGGCACCACATGATAGAGATAGACAGACAGACAGACAATATCCTTAGTGTACATGTAATTTATAGCGTCTTTAAAGACATCTCGTCTCTTTGCCTGTGTGTCCGTTATAACTGGCTTGGTGCTACTTGGTGAGGTGACTCATAGGCTGATGGTTGGAGACCCCAGCTGCATCTCCTACTACCTCCTAGGGCACTATATAATACTACATAGATGGAGGTGCTAACATTTCCAGCACTAGGAAAGATCATCATTACAGAGATTGTCTTGAAGATACTTAACGTTATGTCCAAATCAGAGCTGTAATTCTGCCAGAGGCCAGTAGTGGGAGAACAAGAGTTAATTACTCCCAGGGCACAGTAGTAAATGAATGTACAGACACTATAGTGGTAATCCCCCACTGTGTTAGAAGTTAACATCGGGGAACAAGGAGTATATAAAATAAGAGAGGTCAGTTGAGAAGACGGTAGGTGCAGGCTATCTTGAAAGCACACTCTACAACAGATAGACAAGAATGATGTTATATATTAGACAGACAGACAGATAGATAATTCATATGTATTCAAAGTAGCACATATTCATATGTATACATATTGTAACCGATGGCTTTAAGCAATGTATTAAATATTTAAAGGCTTATGCCCATACTTTTTATTCTCCAAGTAATCTGGGATTACACCACAATTTACAAACCAAAGGTTAAGAATGTGACAGGTAATTAAGAAGTGGTCACTTCTTTGTCCAGTTGGTGGAAGGTGAAGGGTAGAAAGCAATTATGTCCATCAGAAAATTACGAAAGCCCATTAAGCACAAGAAAATATTGGTGGAGAATGGAGAAGTTGGTTGCTGGGTGTCAGACAGATAGATAATGTGAAAGACACTATATAATAGATA
>JANRMT010062851.1:1963376-1976400 GCA_026402145.1 Polypterus bichir lapradei | reverse complement strand
ATATAAAGGGTGAGTCAAAATTATGTTAACACTAATGGTACTGCTATGTATATACTTATATACAATTTTTGTGATGTGTTGAACATGATGGTGAACAGGTGGAGTCATTCCCGCCATTCAAATGTTAACATAATTCTGACTCACCCTGTTTATTACATAATTCATTTCATATGTACCTCTTATACTGTATGAAGTAGTTTATTTCCTGTCTATCTAATATAGCACATTTACCAATATGTAATATCTAATATGTAGTGCCTTTCATATCTGTCTTTCCTATGTATCAGTTCATCCATTTCTTTCTTATATAGTGCCTTTCCTATCTGTCTATGTATCTATACATCTTTTATGTAGTGCCTTTAATATATATTTTCTACTATACAGTTCCTTCCCTATCTATCTTATAGTTCATTTCATTGCTATCTATCTATCTCTAATATAGTGCCTTTCCTCCAACCATCTGTCCATGTAGCTGCTATATAGTGTCTTTGGTTTTGATCTTTCACATAGAATCTCTTAATTCTATTTATCAATAATTTATATTTTGCACGGCTATTTTGCTATTTTTCTTGGTATGCTACGTCTCCTTTCTAGCCTGTCTGTCAATAGTTCTTTAAAAAGTAGGACATCCATGCATTTCCTAAACCTGCTTATCCTGAGCAGGGTTGAGGAGAAGGTGAAGACTAACGCAGCAACCACAGGGCACAAGGCAGGAACGGTCCTTAAACAGGGCATAAGCCCATCCTGGGGTGAACACACACACACACACACACACACACACACACACACACACACACATACACACATACACACGCACGCACGCACATTCAGATGTGTCAGGAGATAATTTAGCATCACCAGTTCACTTAACTTGAAAGTCTTTGGACTGTGGTGTGAAACTGGAGCACCCGGAGGACATGGGGAGAACATGCAAACTCCACACAAGGAGCACCTCTGCTTCTACGTAGGTCCACTAAAAGAAATGAATATATGAATTTAAACTTACGAGAATGATGGGCCATTACAAGTCCAAATATTTTGCCCAAAATTCTTCCTCTAACATCCATTAGGTTGTACTGCTCCATCACGAGACTTCTGCAGGTCTCACCTGATATACTCAGCTGCTCTTCAGTCTCTGCTGTGCTCTCTCAACATCCTGATTGATTTTTAGCCATCTTTATGTATTGCTAGAGCAGACCACATGTACCATCTCTGCTAAATTAGTGTGTCAGGCGTTGAGTTCATCCATCCCTTCATTATCTAAGTCCACGTTTTTGTCTTGCATCGTCATGGGCAGATAGAGCCAACCCTTGGCAAGAACAAGCCCAGGATGGGCTTGTGATGTTGCTGGGATGGCCTCCCTCCACCTATGAACCTGAATTTGACGAGGTGTTTTTTTCTTGTGAATGGATGGACATTGATTAAGTAACATCACACTTTGAATAGCACCTCAAAGGCTAACTAGGTCTATCCACTCTCCAGACACCACTGCCATCTTACAATCTCCAGCCCTGCTCTTCAGTAGCCTGATTTGTGACCTGATGTTAACCAAGTGAGGGACGGCTGGCATAGGAATGCCCGGCTAAATTCTTATAACGTTTTTCTTTCAGAATTACTCATCCAGAGCCTGGGAGTTTGTGAGGACCCAAGTGCAGAGTCACCTGCAGAAGCTGGATATCTACGGAGCTCAAATCAAACAAGAACTGAACTCCTCAAGCTTTTAACTGATTGTGCTTTTTGGGACATTACCATTAATATATTTATTTTTTATAAAAATAAGTGGTCCATTTATATTGGCGCATGCTTAGTGCCCTCTAAGCTGGCATAGCTTAATTTGTTCTGCTGTATTGAAACTTGAAAGTCAATGTTGTGTAATGTAAAATGAATGTATATATTTAATGTCTATTTTTTATTTATGCGTCATATATTTTATGTGTATTTATTTATTTATTTATTTATGTATTTATTTATTTTATTTATTTATTTATCTATCTATCTGTGGTTTAGGTTACGTGTAGGTTTTCTATGTTTTATACTATCTGGACTTACAGGATTTCAGAGCCGCTTTTTACACAGGTGCCATTTGTGCGACTCTTTAAGAAAACTGTTTTGTAATAAATGTTTATACTATAAATAAAAATGTGTCTTGTTATATTAAACCTCTCCAAGTCATGACTGGCTCACTGCTGAGGTTTACTTGTCCTAATGACCTAAGGGGGGGACATCAAAGCCTCATTGGGTTTGATACGGTGACGTGCAACCCAAAAATGGACAATCGCAAGAGTGTTTTGGTGCCGAGTGATCCGAGGGTGGCCATCTGACCCGAACTGTAAAAGACACGCGACAAGGAGCTGAAAAGATGCGAATCGTTAGAGGTTGGTGATGTGCTAAATAGTGTGGTGAAGGGTGTCTGGGGTCCGTGGTGAGGTCAAAAGACCAGAGCAGTTGCAGGATGCTTTACAGAATAGTGCGGCTCAGACATTGTGAGTGGTGGTGTGTGTGAGATGAGTGCCGTGCGATGTCAGAGTGCTTAATGAGGGAACTGGCTGGCTGTTTGTTCACGAACACAAGCACAATCAGCACAGCTGTCCCTCATTGATGCTCCATGGGTCGTTATATAAAGCAGCTACAGCTCCCAAGAATAAAAGGGGTCTGAGTAGAGAACAAATGGAAGTAAACAACAAGAAAAATAAAGGAAGAGAAAACCAAAGAGAAAGGCAGAGCAGGATCAGACGGTCGGGCCAGCGCAACTGGGCAAAAGTAAAGTAGTTGGGGACACCCCATGGAGGAGCATGAGCAGCGTCATCCCAGGGGAAGACAGGTCCTGCTGAGCAGCGTTGAGTAGGGACGATCATGGGATCCAGAGGTCCTACTGGAGGACAAGGGGGTCAGGCTCAGACAGTCCCTGTGGGCTTCCAACATAAGTTATCAGGACGTGGGTCAGTTGGTGGACTGCATTGGTCAGTTTGTCTCAGCCCGGTTTAGTAGTGTCACATGCATGAGAGTCCCAAATAATGAAATGCCAAACAATGAAAAAAATGCCCACCGTCAAAAAGTAATTGGCTAGTAATACAGAGGCTCACATAGAATCTTTATAAATAAAACGATTTATTAGAAGAATGAACGGAATAAAAACAAAGCTCTGTGGAGCACAAAAATGCAAAAAAGGAGTTGCCTGAAGTAGAAGGCAATTCATACAAACAAAGTCCCAACGCAGAATGCAAAAACAAAGTCAAAAACCCAATACACACAACAAGCAAAAGACAAAATAAACTCTCACCAACTCTCTAGTGTTGAAATCAGGGGTCCCTAACACAGCAAAATGGATGTGAGGCCTCCTAAAAGGACCATAAAGGTAGGGCTTTAACTTAATCTGCCTGCCCAAGGAGATTCAACTAAAATCCAGCTATCCTTAAAACTGCTAACTGCAGGCTTCTGGCCTAGCAGACTCCAAAAATGGAAAAAAAATAATTAGAAATGTTCCAAAATTTAGCAAAAGCTCACCAGGAGAAGGAGAATCAAAAATCTTAAATGTGTGTGAACTGGGCAAACAAGGAATCTTAGAAATAAAGGATTTATTAGAAAAAGAAAAACACAAGCACAATGCTCAAAAGAGCTAAAAGCAGTGCTTTTGAGTTTTAAGATATTCATTTAGTTTTTGTAGGTTTTTAGTTTTTATTTAGTTTTTGATTTTGCCGTTTTCTAAATTTAGCTGTAATTTAGTTTTTAATGCACCTTTTTAGTATATTTAGCTTTAGTTTAGCCATGTTATAGTTTTTGATTTTTTTGTTTTAGTTTTTTATTCATTTTCTCATTAGTTTTTAAATTTAGCTTTAGTTTTGTTTACCATTTTAGAATTTTAGTTATTTAGTTTTTATTTTTTTAAGTTTTTATTTAATTTTACTTTTGTTGCCATTTTCTAATTTAATTTTTTCTTTTCTTTTTTTAGTTTACATTTTTAGCCATTTTCTAATTTTTTTTATTTAGTTTTAGTTTTGAGCCATTTTCTAATTTTTGTTTTTTTTTTTTTAGTTTAGCTTTTAGCCATTTTCTAATTTTTTTTTTTTTTTTTTTAATCTTTTTATTTAGTATAGTTTTTAGCCATTTTCTAATTTTAGTTTGTATTTAGTTTTAATTTGTTTTTAGGTTTTAATTTAATTTTAGCTTATTGTTGTTTTCTTATTTTAGTTGTATATATTTTTTGTCTTTATTTAGTTTTTTACCATTTTCTACTTATGGTTTTTTAATATAGTTTTAATTTTTTAGCAAAAAATTGCTAAAAAATGTGTGGGGTTCCGCAAGGCTCCATACTTGGTCCTTTGCTATTTTCTTTGTATCTCTTACCTCTTGGCTCTATTCTTAGAAAGCATAAAATTGCTTTCCATTGTTATGCAGACGATACTCAGGTTTATGTACCCCTCAAACGCAAGGATGCTTACTCCATACAAACTTTGGTTATGTGCCTAGAAGAGGTAAAAGCTTGGATGGCAGTGAACTTTTTAAATTTTAATGAAAATAAGACAGAGGTTATAGTTTTTGGTCCTGGGGGCACCAGTGGTTCTTTTTCTACTTCTGCTCCTGTGGATTTGGGTCCCCTTGCACAATATGGTACGCCTGTTATTACAAATTTGGGTTTTAGGATAGATGAGAATTTTAGACTGCACGGTCAGATTAGTGCGGTGGTGAAATCTGTTTTTTTTTTTCAGCTAAGATGTTTGGCAAATATAAAAAACATTCTTTCCAAAGATCAATTTACAAAAGTAATCCACGCCTTCATTACAACCCGATTGGACTATTATAATTCGTTGTATGTTGGTGTTAGCCAGTCCACCCTGTCTCGGCTGCAGCTAGTGCAAAATGCTGCTGCACGCCTTTTAACTGGCACACAAAAGAATGAGCACACCACACCTGTATTATCCTCACTGCACTGGCTGCCTGTTCAGTTTAGAGTTCATTTTAAGATTCTTTTATTTGTTTTTAAGTCCTTAAATGGGATGTGCTTCTGGATGTGCCTAGGACTCAGCGAAAGCTCAGGGGGGATAGGGCTTTTTCCGTTGTGGCTCCAAGGCTCTGGAATTCACTGCCGATCCACATTAGACAGGCCTCCTCACTGCCCATTTTTAAGTCTGCTCTTAAGACTTACCTTTTTGGTTTGGCATTTGATCCTGTGTGAGCAGGTGATTTTACTCTGTTTAGTTGTTTTTACTATGTTTTGATTTGTTTTATTTATTGTATTTTATCTACTTATTTATTATTTTGTCTTTGTTTAAATTTATTTTAGTCTATGTTCAGCACTTTACTGTTGTAGGTAAAGTGCTTTATAAATAAAGTTGACTTGACTAATAAATTTTAATCTGTCACACCAAAAATGCCCACACAAAAGCAGATTTGCAATTGTAAAACACAGATGTCTTTATAAGCTGTACATCATTTATATTGTACCTGTCGACTTAATTCAATTTGACCGTCTGTGACAGAACTCCATTTTCTCCTGATAATGTGACGATTCAAAGCTTCCAGTATAATCAAAAAATGCAAGAATCAAAAAACAAGTGTGCTCAGCTGTTATACATTACTTTAACCTACAAGCTTAAACAAATTATTATTTAATTTGAAAAGGGCATTATTTTTTCTTTGAGATTCCTTTTGCATGCAGTATCATTACCGCACACATATACTGTCACTTTAATTTTGATATCTCTTGATACGGACTATATGTAATCTACTCATTTCTAAACTTTGAAAGCGTATTTTTTTTTTTTTTAAATACTACTGAAGTCACTACTTGAACTGTGTTAATAACCATAAAAGCAGAAATAGAGATGTCCATTTTTTCTTGTATATACCGCATTTCTACAATCATACCATTTATATTAAAGACTGAACATCTGTTAAAACGACATCTCAGATCATCTGCTTAATAAGAAACATGCAAAAAATGGGGAGCTTGCATGAGCTTAAACTGGGAGGATGTCATTTAACAACACATGGAGGAATAAACAGAATTTGGCAGTTCGAGTATCCAGCTATTAAAACATCACCTGAAATTACACACACTCAGTCCACATATACTGTACATGAGGAGAACATGACCAGGCTAGCAATCAAGCCTGAGATCATGACACTGTAAAATAATAATTATAATAATAATAATTATTATTATTTACTAGCTGCCCCCTGCATCTCCACCTGCGTAGTAATGAAACAGGACATACTTTAAAAATCATTTTAAAAACTTGTATTGAGAAGAATTTATATTGATAGCTTTCGCATCCATAGGCCCCTTGATATACATTATTTTTGGTTTTGTTATCAGGGGCGAGAATGTAGCTGTGATCTCTTTACCAAAAAATGTAAAAAGTTGTCAAGGTATCCTGCGGTGGGCTGGCGCCCTGCCCAGGGTTTGTTTCCTGCCTTGCGCCCTGTGTTGGCTGGGATTGGCTCCAGCAGACCCCTGTGACCCTGTAGTTAGGATATAGCAGGTTGGATAATGGATGGATGGATGTCAAGGTATCTCTGGCCAAGCAGAAGGTAGGTACATTCCAAAATCAAACGTCACCACTGTATCTGATGGTGTTTAGCTCTGATGGGAGAGCATCCTCCACGTGGGAAGAAAATCACGCGGTCGTGACAACTCTGGCAATCAGCAGCCACGCTCTAAAATACACAGCTCAGATCTCCCTCAAAAAAAACATCAAACATTACTCCTTAACAATCTGTAGATGATAATGTCTGCAGAACAAACAGGTATGGCTAGCTAAGCGGAGGTGAGGTGGCGCTCCAATACGTTGCAACAGGTACTGGAATGGAGGCTGGCGCGTGAGTGAGGAGGGCCCCGCCCCTCGGCCAGCAGCCTCTCTCTCGGATTCGCGCGAATAAATCGGTGCCGCCACCGAACTATAATATTTAGCGCGATGAGAAAAGTCGCGAAAATCAACCCGAATGTTCAAGCAAATTATAGAAGACAACCCGATCTAAATTCGTTAAGTAGTTATCTTAAAAAAAAAGCGGGCATACATACATACAGACGTTGGATTGTATATATTGTAACAATCTGGGAAAGAAATTGCCACTGAGGCAGTGTGTTCTAAAAAGTTAAAAAAAAGAGGGGCTGCAGGATAGCTGTGGAGAGGGGCGGGCAGAGGAGACACAACTGCTTCTCTTAATAAGCAGCCTCTGGGGTGCTGGGGAGGAGGAAATTTGGAAAGAAGGTTCAGGTAAAAAAAAAAAAAAAAAAAAAAAGTGATAACTCGTGGTGTGGGGTGATTTTTGCTCAGTGCTTGTTTGTTTATCCCTGCTACGTTTTTGTTCGGCCTGATCAGTCAGAAGAAAATAAATAAAACCATTGTTTAGTTTTTTTGGACAATTACCATCACTTGCTTATCCATGGGAAGGGATACTACTTATATATATATATATATATATATATATATATATATACACACACACACACACATACATACATACATACAGAGAGAGAGAGAGAGAGAGAGAGAGAGAGAGAGAGATGTAGCACTCAAAAGCGCTTCACAAATAGTCTAAGGAACACAACCGAAATATAAGCATAGATGGCTTTAATAACACAGGATACAAACTGATAGCAAACATTGCTAAATATTTGAAAGTCAAAGTTCTGAATTAGATTAAGAAATAACCGGCACAAAAAAAGTGAACACATAACGCAATTTTTCTTCAATTCTTCAATAGGATCTGCGCGGATGTCGCTATCAATTTTACAGCCAAACGCGGCTAGGAGGGCATCGGTCATTTAAAATGGCTGCTTACTCGTTTGCTGTTTACTTCAAATCTAACTATCCCAAGCCTGACTTTTACGGTGTTGCAAAGTAAACAGACCAGACGGAATGGCCGTATTTTACTCAGCACTAATAACCTGCTTTAAATTAAATGTGTACGTGCAGCGTCGGCTCGGTTGACTACTTGCATTCTGCCTAATCTGTTGCTGCAAAGGCACCGTCAACAAACAAGCAATACACCTGTGCGATGTAAGACAAAAGGGCTGATTTTTTCCTTACCTTATTTGGCGTATAAAGATAACATTTTTGTCCCAGTCTAAATACTGACTGAATGTGAAGCGAAGGGGTGGCTGTTCTTGTTTATCAAATCCTCCGTGGCTCAAATTTTCTAACATGTTAGCTGTGTTTTCTAAAGTAACTTGGGGCGTGTTTTAATTTAAGCGCCTTTTCGTTGACGTTTAGGGAAAATTGCCTGCCATTCGCTGACAACGGGCAGTTTGTGAATGACAGTCAACTGTGGCCAATAAAATCCACAAAATAAATCATTGACAACAGCAGAGGCTTTGGTTATTCGTTGCCAGTGTTTGAAGGGGACTCTGACTGATAAATGAAATGGCCAATAAAATCCACAGATTCAGACGCCAACCACAACGGGAAGAATTTGCACATGCGCACGAACCAATGCTTGTTAAAACTAAATTTACGACTGCGCGATTTTTAATAATATTGAACAAATATGCCGGTAAGTTCACGATCGCATGTACATTAGGCACAAAGAGTAATGTGATGAGAATCAAAATAAATAGTACAAAAATAATTTCGTTTTCATTTGAATTTTCTCGTTTTCATTTAGCTTCCAGACATGTTGTGCTTTTTATTTTATTTCTAGTTAACGAAATGGCTATTTTTTCGTTGACAACATATTTCGTTTCAGCTTCGGTTAACGAAAAAAACACGGGCTAAAATAAGCAAAGGAGTTGCTGGAAAGAGCAATCCTAGGCAAACAATCCGCAAATCCAGAAAAAAGAATCCAATAACCAGAGCAAAAAGTTCAAAGAGCCGGCACAAGGAAAATGGCAAAGCTCACTAAGAATCCTTCTCTCTTGTATGCTCTCCTGATTTCTTCAGTAGTGATGGGCGACTCGCGAACGATTCGTGCTTATTGAACACCTCTTTTTAGTAAATGATATGAACCGAGAACCAAGAAATCGATTCAGTGAAGCTATCTCGGGAGTGCTAAAGCGCATGCGTATATAGCAAAGTATTATATGTCATTTGTAATTTGGTTTTGATTTAGGTACGAACTTTCCCAAAATAAATTTCTCTTGTAAATACTTAGTAGTATATGTTACATCTCAAAACTGCATGCACCGCGTTTCTTGGTTCAGATGCCAGAAGCACGGTGGATGCTGTATATATGTAAACCAATCTCATACATTTTAATGAATTGGTTTATGGATGTGGTGAGAGAGGACATGCATGTGACGAGTGTACCAGAGCAAGATGCAGAGGACAGGAAGATATGGAAAGTGATAATCCACTGTAACAACCTCTAATGGGAGCAGCCGACAGAAGAAGAAGAAATCTGCTTGTTTCACTGCTAGACATATTTAAAATATTTTCATCCATTTTAACTGATTAAATTTAATTATATTTACAATTAAGACATTTATGTGGATTTTATGTAATTTGAATAAACAATTTTTGAAAATATTAATATTTAAATAAAACCACAAGATGAAAATACATGATTCATTTTTTGAGTGATAAGGGGTAAGAGGTGTTTTCAGCTCTCCTCAGACTTTTTCTAATTTTTATTTTATTTGCCATGTATATTATTTGGAAATTTTCGAGTGTATATTAAGTCACATGTATCTTTCCCAAGCTCTTATACTTTTTGTAGGTTTAGTTTTGAAAATTAAGAAAAATTTGATTTTTTTTTTTGCGTGGTAAACAGCGTGTTAATGTTATTCGGCGATGTGTGCAGTATGACCATATGTATATTTTTTTATTTATTATTTTATTTATTTTATATTGATAGTCCTGTTTATAATCATTTGTAACTGATTTGATTTAGTTAATAAGCATAGGGAAGAAGCTGTTTGTGTGACGCCCTATTCATTTTTCTTTTTTAATTCTGGAAAGGTATGTTACTCTATTTTTTGTTAATAATATATAAGATTATAAAGTTGGAATATTTTTATTGTGTAAGGTTGTGGATTTTGTAAATAGTTTTCTCTGGAAAATTTGAATAACATTTTGTAAATACTGTAGTTTTATATGTAATACGTCAATTATGTTATTAAAGAAAAGAGAAGCACGGTAGATGCTATAGGGAATAGGGGGAGAAGCTGTTTGTGTGTCGCCCTGTTCTCTTTTCTTTTTGTTTCTGGAAAGAAAAGTAATAATAACATAAAAAAAAACTTATGTTTCTCCCCTACGCGCCTCTTACTTGACTGTCCTTGATATAACGTGGAGAAAGACAGATTCCAGTCGGCTACACGTGTCCATCCTGCGTGATGTCCTCGCACTCTTTCGTTTCGTCGGCAGATATTTAAAGCGCATGCGCAAGATTCGCCTGCCTGAGGAGCGTCGACTCGTTGGATTCGAAAACGAATCATTAAGAGGTTAATAATGGTCATTGACGAAACGTCTCTGTTTAATTATGCAAAATGTGTTTTTGCTTTGTGTACGGAAACTGGACAATGGCATGTATATATCATGTTAGATATACAATTATAATTTTTTTAAATATATTCATATTTAATCATTTAGTTATGAATAAAGTATCATTTATATACACACATACACATATATATCAAAATAGTGAATACATAAATAAATTATATATTTGAGATACTATAACAGCCTATCACTCTTGAACTCCCACATGCACCAGACTTTAAATGAACCAAACTAATCAAATACATCAAAAATCAATTCACTTGACTCCCACTGCCTCCTTTTCCCACTGACCAGCATCCCCATACCAACATCAACAGCTCCTATCTGCCTGGGGTCATAGATAAATAAAGTAGTGTAGCCTACTAGGGCAGTAGCAGGGACTTGGGGACATTTTGTTTAAGGTGTACAGTATTTCATGAAGAGTACACACTAGGACCCTAACGTTAGAAAATGGTGTCATATATACTCTGCATCATCAAGGCTCAAAAATAAAATGTTGTACAGTGGATCCAGAAAGTGTTCAGACCCCTTAAGGTTCTGCAAATGTTACTGTGCATTTTAAAAGGATATATTTGCCATTTGTGCTCATCCATCTGCACACAGTAACCCATAATGACAAAGTGTGGAAATGTTTTCAGAAAAGGATGCAAATGTACTGTCCTGCTCCACTGACAAACTGAGGAGATCATTCCTCCCTCACACTATGCGACTCTTCAGTTCCACCCGGGCGGGTAAGCGTTAACATTATTCAAAGTTATTGTCTGTTTTTTACCTGCATTTTTATTACTCTTTAATTTAATATTGTTTTTTTTTTGTATCAGTATGCTGCTGTTGGATTATGTCAATTTCCCCTTGGGATTAATAAAGTATCTATCTAAAAATCCAAACCTGAAATATTTAATTCCTACGTATTCAGATCACCTACTGTGTTACTCCAAATTTTGCTCAGATGCACCCTGTTTTTCTTTAATGCTCCTTAAGATGTTTCTAGAACTTGATTGGAGTCCACCTGTGGCCAGTTGAATTGATTGAACATCATTTAGGAAGGCACATGTGTACTTTTGTGTAGAAGATCCTACAATCCACAATGCATATCAGAACAAGCACCAAGGCATGAAGTCCAAGGAGCTCTCTGTAGACCTCCATGATCAAATTGTGTTGAGGCATATCAGGGCCCAGGAGTCAAACCATTTGTAAAACTTTGAGAGCACCCAGGACCACAGTGGCCTCAAGAACTGTGAAAGGGAAGAAGTTTGACCCCACCAGGACTCTTGTAAGAGTTTGCTGGTTTTGTCATATTGAAAAAGTAGGTAAGGAGGGCCTTGATCAAGTAAGTAATCAAGAAGCCAAAGGTCACGTTATCTGAGTTTCAGAAGTCCAGATGTGAGACCCAATCTGAGGGACAACAGCAACACTCCATAAATCAGGTGTTTACGTGGAGTGGCCAGATGGTCTCACACTTGAGAAAAAGTCATGTGACAATTTATAAGAGTCTGAGATCTGAGGACAAAGATTCTCTGGTCTGGTGAGACAAATTTGAACTGTCTGGGTGGAACTCTAAGCTCTGTGTCTGTGAAGACCACGCACTGGCCTAACACCACCAGTTAAGCATGGTGGTTGCAGAACTGATTGACAGGCACGCGAATAGCCCCAACAACCAATAGGGTGGACGAACAATGGAAAACGGGGTTGTGTCCTGGGCAGAAAATAAAGAGACGTGATTTTGAAATGGAAAGAGAAAGCTCAATGAAGCTCAAAGAAGACACAAAGCTTAATGGTTAGCGAGCCCTGATCTTTGCTGTTGACTACCGTCACTCTTAGATGCATACCGCCTCTCATCTTGGTTATCTGTTTTGATCTGTCAGCCTCCTGGTGTGAAGTATTGAGGACCGAGAAGCCCACTTACATGAACGATGAGTGGAGAGGGTGGGTTTGGTTTTGTGGTGAACTTGGTAAGGTGGGTGGTGGACCCTCATTATTTATCAAGTGCATTTTTGGGAGACACGTGTACCTCACTAAAGGGTGAAATGCACCGTAACAAGTGGGCGGCAGTTCAAAAGTGAACACAGTGAAGCTTAGAGAGAGCAAAGCAGATTAGCCACCTCAGTTCAATAGAATACACTTTCCTGGCAAAGTCAAGTCACTAGGAAAAGCAGGAAAAGCTGGCAGGAATGCTTTAGTCATGGACTAATAATAATAATAATAATAATAATAATAATAATAATAATAATGATCAGAAAAGACCAAAAAAAAAACTACAAATATTGTGTACAGAAAAAGCACATATCGGTTAGTATAAAAGTAAGCAGCTCCAGTGACGTAATAAAATTGTGATTGCATACTAGTTATATGAGTGATGCCTTTATTCAAATTGAGTTGCAGCAATTCATTTGCAAATGATTCCATTTCGTTAGTTTTTCCTGTAGGAGCACAGGCGGGTAAAGTGACCTGTTCAGGGTCACACCTTGTCAGTGGTGGGATTTGAAGTCACAACCTTAGGGTTGGACCTCCAAAGCCTTAATCACTACACCAAATTTGATAATAATAATAATAATAATAATAATAATAATAATAATAATAATAAT
>JANRMT010062851.1:1872289-1894486 GCA_026402145.1 Polypterus bichir lapradei | reverse complement strand
AGAGAGAGAGAGAGAGAGAGAGAGAGAGAGAGAGAGAGAGAGAGAGACAGTGCATCCAGAAGGTATTCACAGCACATCACTTTTTCCACATTTTGTTGTCACAGCCTTATTCCAAAATGGATTAAATTCATTTTTTTTTCTCTCAGAATTCTACACACAACACCCCATAATGAAAACATGAAAAAGTTTACTTGAAGTTTTTGCAAATTTATTAAAAATAAAAAATAAAACTGAGAAATCCCATGTCCATAAGTATTCACAGCCTTTGCTCAATACTTTGTCGATGCACCTTTGGCAGCAATTCCAGCCTCAAGTCTTTTTGAATATGATGCCACAAGCTTGGCACACCTATCCTTGGCCAGTTTCGCCCATTCCTCTTTGCGGCACCTCTCAAGCTCCATCAGGTCAGATGGGAAGCGTCGGTGCACAGCCATTTTAAGATCTCTCCAGAGATGTTCAATCAGATTCAAGTCTGGGCTCTGGCTGGGCCACTCGAGGACATTCACAGAGTTGTCCTGAAGCCACTCCTTTGATATCTTGGCTGTGTGCTTAGGGTCGTTGTCCTGCTGAAAGATGAACCATCGCCCCAGTCTGAGGTCAAGAGCGCTCTGGAGCAGGTTTTCATCCAGGATGTCTCTGTACGTTAGCTGCAGTCATCTTTCCCTTTATCCTGACTAGATAGATAGATAGATACTTTATTAATCCCAAGGGGAAATTCACAGTTTCTGATGCTGCCACCACCATGCTTCACTGTAGGGATGGTATTGGCCTGGTGATGAGCAGTGCCTGGTTTCCTCCAAACGTGGCTCCTGGCATTCACACCAAAGAGTTCAATCTTTGTCTCATCAGACCAGAGAATTTTGTTTCTCATGGTCTGAGAGTCCTTCAGGTGCCTTTTGGCAAACTCCAGGCGGGCTGCCATGTGCCTTTTACTAAGGAGTGGCTTCCGTCTGGCCACTCTACCATACAGGCCTGATTGGTGGATTGCTGCAGAGATGGTTGTCCATCTGGAAGGTTCTTCTCTCTCCACAGAAGACCTCTGGAGCTCTGACAGAGTGGCCATCGGGTTCTTGGTCACCTAACTGACTAAGGCCCTTCTCCCCCGATCGCTCAGTTTAGATGGCCGGCCAGCTCTAGGAAGAGTCCTGGTGGTTTTGAACTTCTTCCACTTACAGATGATGGAGGCCACTGTGCTCATTGGGACCTTCAAAGCAGCAGAAATTTTTCTGTAACCTTCCCCAGATTTGTGCATTGAGACAATCCTGTCTCGGAGGTCTACAGACAATTCCTTTGACTTCATGCTTGGTTTGTGCTCTGACATGAACTGTCAACTGTGGGACCTTCTATAGACAGGTGTGTGCCTTCCAAATCAGGTCCAGTCAACTGAATTTACCACAGGTGGACTCCAATGAAGCTGCAGAAACATCTCAAGGATGATCAGGGGAAACAGGATGCACCTGAGCTCAATTTGGAGCTTCATGGCAAGGGCTGTGAATACTTATGTACATGTGCTTTCTCAATTTTTTTATTTTTAATAAATTTGCAAAAATCTCAATTCTGAGGAAAAAAATGAATTTAATCAATTTTGGAATAAGGCTGTAACATAACAAAATGTGGAAAAAGTGATGTGCTGGGAATACTTCCCGGATGCACTGTAGATGGTCATTTAAAAAAAAATAAATAAAAATCTTCTATTGATGAAATAGCAATAAATCAAAGTAATATATAACAGGTAACATATAAACCAGTATTTGACAGGCTGCTGTATCAAAGGAGAAACAATTCCCTTGAAGTCCATATATGACCTACTATTACTTATATTAATTTGAAAATGACCCCAAAACTTTTCCATTCTTCTAATTAACAATTCAAACCTCCTGAACCCGTATATAACAAGCACTTAAAAAGTCCCAAATCATAACTTCAACAAACTATTATGTTACACTGTTCGATTAGTTCAACTATTTTATAGCATCCTAAGAAAACATAAAACCAAATAAAGAAAACTTAAATAATGTGTCATGCATTCATTTTTAGTTCTATCTAATCACAGCAAATGTGTGATGTCGCCATACTCAGGCTGGATTTGCATCCCACACGTGTTCTTAAAAAACTAAAAGGCAATAATTTTCATTTAAGGGGTATGCTAGCAGGCCATAAAGGGAATATTGGGAGTACTGCCTCCGGATACGCAGCACTGATCCCTGAACACTAAATCACTCACCCCGTGCCACATGGCTAATTTCATATGCTGACTGAATGAATGTGCAATTAGCCATGTGCCGCCGCTACAATTCAAAAACAAGCCATAAAAGGAGTCCTCCTTCCCCCTCCCCTTCCAAGTCCCTGGGAAATAATATCGCTCTATTATATAAAAAAAATCCTTCGACAAGATGAGACTTTTTGGAAAAGATTTTTTCAAGTCCCACGAGATGAGACTTTTGCCTTGAGATTTTTTAAAGTCCCGTCCTCCTCTCAAACATTTTCAAACAAGACCGTGGTACTCTCACCTCTCATTCATGTGAATGCTTTTGTGAAACACACTTCCTGCACTCTCGTCTCTCTATTATAAAAAAAAAAAATCTTTTGGAGATAGAATAGGGAGATGAGACGTGATCTTCTCGGAAGACAATTTAAAGTCCCGTGAGAGACACTTTAACTTGCTCCCAAGTCTTAAAACAACGACAAGCGACCAGCAGAACACGTAGCTTGCCAGCAGCAGAAAGCGAGCAGATGATCCGACCGCTTCTCCTTAGCGTGCGTTCAGCCGCACCTCCTTCACAACGCGAGCAGCGTTATACTTCCTGCGAGAAAGAGATGTAACCACGCCCGGGGCCAGAAATAAAGGACAAGTATTGTTTTTACAAAACTTTTAAAGTAAAAGTGAAAATAATGCATATGTAACAATTGCCATGAAAATAACAATCTCTTTAAATTGTATCTCCGGTAAATCAAACCCAGGGATGGGCAAGCGAAGCGAGCAGGGGGCAGAGCCCCCTAGTCTCTTATAAATTTTTAATGTTTTCCTCATTTTAAGTTCCCAATAAAAGAAGACTCAGTATGTCCAAATCATATTGAATAAAAATTCATCATGAAGGGCTATCAACAGAAAAAAAAAAATGAGTACACGGGCAATTCTAGAACCGAGAAACAATGAAGTCAAACGAATTAACGCAAAAATTGTTGATCGGTTACACGGCACATTGGTTAAATGCGTATCAACAGACTACGCTGAAACAGTTGGTGGTGATGGTGCGGAAGATGAAAACATCAGCTTACAATATCATGAAGAATATCGACAATTGTTAACACTGTCTGGTCTTCCACCAGCCGAATTACTTTTGAAAGAAGGATGAATCCAAGAAAGGTAATGTAGTACATCATCAGGGGATAACATGAGACACCAAAGGAGATCTTGATACGCCATTCGTATTAAAACGTTTACAGTTTCCCGTTAGAATAACTTTTGCTGTGACAATTAACAAATCACAGGGACAAAAATTCAAAAAAGTCAGTTTATTTAATAGAGAGAAAGAAACGAAATTCACTCTTGGGCAGTTATACGTTGCGCTGTCGCGATGAAAGTCCAAACACGGAATCAAAATTCAATGCGATCTTGACGAAAAGTTTATTCAAAAAATTGTTTTTACTGACGTTTTACAGTAAAAGTGTAAGTTTAAAAAGTGCTTGTTCATTTCAAAGCCAAACAGAATGAAATTGTATAATGCAACAAATAACTGTAACGCAACATGAAACCCAATTTACTTTCAAATTATTAAGTTTTACTAATTTTTTACTCTGGTTAATTACTCGCTGTAATGTAAAATTGTTAGTTCTATTATGCATATGGAACAATTCCCACGAAAATAACAAACTGTTTAAATTGTACATCCGCTTTGTGGTATAGTGGGACCGCGGCTTCAAAAGAAAAGGGGCCAGGTTTTAAATCCGTAAAGCCGTGTCACTCTCCGTGGGCACGATTGCACGGCCGCGGGGAGTTAATTGAAGTAGATGGAGCGAGTCGCACCTGCATGTGTGGGTGCCATCGTTCGCAGTTGCTTCATTGGCTTCCTGCGACATGCGATTAAGGCGCTGCGCCCACGGAGATGTGTGTGTATTTATATATTGCATAGTTTACTGTCAAATAATGCAAATAGTACGTGACACGTGTTTCGCCCTCATTTGGGCTCATCAGGCATACACACTCCCTCACGGGGATCAAACCTCGGGCGTCAGTGTCAGAGACAAAGCCCCTTTACGCTGCGCCACGGCATGTGGTTCGTTTATTTGACAGCCTGTAGATCCAGAGTAATTACATTCATTGCATTCGTAGTCTGAGTCCCGACCTGATTGTATGGGTGGTTACCTACCAGGTAACGCATGTGGTTGGTCTGCCATTTGGCAAACATGTGCCACTGTGCCCTCTTCAGTTACGAATGCAACGAATGTAATTACTCCGGATCTACAGGCTGTCAAATAAAAGAACCACATGCTGTGGTGCAGCATAAAGGGGCCTTGTCTCGATCCCCACAAGGGGAGCAGTAGAGTGTGTACGCCTGATGAGCCCAAATGAGGGCGAAACACGTGTCGCATACTCTCTGCATTATTTGACAGCAAACTATACAACATTCCATGATCTGCATCTCGCAACTGAAGAAGGCACCGTGGCGAATGTTTGCCAAATGGCAGACCAACCAGATGCGTTACCTGGTAGGTAACCATCCATACAATCAGGTCGGGACTCAGACTACGAATGCAATGAATATATATTATATATATAATTACACAGGCTGGCACAAAGGAGAGGGAAAATGGATCAAGTAATCGGGATGGATCAAGGAAAAGAAGAAAAAAAAAAAAAAAAAAGAGGTTAAAGGACATAAAAGGCAGTCTTGGAAGGTACAATCTGGCCACCTGGAAGGAGGAAACATCACGAGCTGGGGCCCCGCAAAGAAGTGTTTGGCTGTGGCGCTCTAGGGTCGAGTCCACCCCACTGAATGTTCGGGCGGAGTGGGGTGAGCAAGGCAGGTGTCCTCCCGAAGGATCCGAGGAGCGATTGCGTGAGCACGAAAGAAGGAGGAAGGAGAGCCGACCTCGGACGGTCTGGCCGTGATGCTTGGAGGCAGCCAAGATGGAGGTCGGCCGAAAAGGAGCTCATTGCTGTTTGGTCTCCGCCGGCTACGGGAGCAACGGGTGAGCTGGGGAGAATGAGAGACGAAGGTGGGCTGAGATCGTGATGACAGAGACTGCATTTTAACTTCGGATTTTTAAGAATCGTTTTTTTTTTTTTATCCCAACTTTTCACCGTTTTTATGGATTTATTTCCTAGAACTGCACTAACTGTTTTTGTTTTCTGATTTTTAATAAAAGCACCTTTGTACTGATTGCGCTATCCCCTGGCTTCATTAATGAAATGTCCTCATTTGTCAGCTCATCTCGGTGACATTACCGACGATGTTGGGTTCAACAGCTCCTGGAAGTCGGATGGGAGCCTGGAGCCAACCCGCATCGTCACACGCTTCCCCATCAACTTACAATATCATGAAGAATGCCTACAACCGTTAACACCGTCGGGTTTTCCACCGGCCGAATTACCGTAGAAAGAAGGATGAATCCAAGGAAGGCAATGTAGTACATCTTCAGGGGATAACATGAGACACCAAAGGAGATCTTGATATGCCATTCGTATTAAAACATTTACAGCTTTCGGTTAGAATAACTTTTGCTAAGACAATTAACAAATCTCAGAGCCAAACTTTCGAAAAAGTCATTTTATTTAATAAAGAGAAAGAAACGATATTCAATTACGGGCAGTTATACGTCACATTGATGCGTTTGTAAACAAAAAACTCTTTAAATTGTACATCCGCATCCCCATACGCCAGCTAGCGTGAGGCGCAGGCTCAGGGGTTGACAAGCGAAGCGAGGAGGCGGCACTTTTAAGATTGATAATACAAGAAATCTTGAACTTTAATTAGAACATAAAATATTTAAACATTCCGTTTCAGTGGTCACATTTAGACAAAACCTCAAATAAATAGTGAACCAAAACGTGATTTCTCTTCAAGGCAGGCAGTTTCATTTAAACAACAGTAGGAACTCAATTCTTAAGTAAATCAGAAATCGTTAGCACACCATACCTGGATGATTCCATTTGCTTCATCGTCCGGTACAATGGCGTCTGGATCGGGTAGGCACTCAACAGCTACCTTCCCATTTCCTATGGAGAAATAAACAACACAAACCTGCAGTCGATGATTAACTGAACAGTTTATAAAAGCATCGATGTGATATCTGCAAAAATATGAATGCCAAACATAAACAAAGATGAACGCATTCCCACCTTTCACTTCACCGGTGTAACCACTAGGGGGGCGCCACTGAGCCCCATTGCACAGACACAGCAATACCCAACACAACTCATCACCTTCTTTCCAACACCACCAGTAAACATACACCATTCACAATTCTTCTTCTTCCTCCTAAAGAGCGTTGCCCACTGCCTCCCAACTCATCCCTCTGGTGGATCTCCAGTGCTCGCTTGGTTTAGTTCTTATTTATCACATCGATTCCAATACGTACAGAAATGTGCCGACAGTACTCCATCATTATACACAGAAGTTCAATATGGTGTCCCGCAGGGCTCAGTACTGGGACCTTTACTGTTTTCACTTTACATGCTTCCTCTGGGATCTCTCATTAGGAAACATAATGTTAATTTTCACTCGTATGCAGATGACACCCAGTTATATCTTTCATTTAAATCAAATGAAGTATCTCCGATGTTGTCTTTAATTAGTTGTGTTAGTGAATTAAAGGAGTGGATGAATGAGAACGACTTGTCTTTAAATACAGATAAAACAGAGATGTTAATTGTTGGAGGGAATGACGCTGATCACAGCAATATTTTGTCGTCATTTAACTCAGTTGGAATCCCAATTCATTTTACTGAATCAGCCCGCAATCTAGGAGTTATCTTTGATTCTAGCATGTCATTTAAAGCACATATTACAAAGTTGTCAAAAACATGTTTCTTCCATCTTAAAAATGTTAGGAAATTAAGGCGCTTTCTAAATAAACAGGATTGTGAGAAATTAATTCATGCATTTATCTCTAGTAGGATTGACTAATGCAATGCGGTGTTCACTGGCTGTTCAAACTGTTCTTTATTCAGCCTCCAGTTAATCCAAAATGCTGCTGCAAGAATTATTACAAGAACAAGAAAATACGAACACATAACTCCAGTTCTTAAATCCTTACACTGGCTCCCGGTTAAGTTTTGGGCAGATTTCAAAATCCTCCTTTTAACATATAAAGCATTAAATGGCCGAGGTCCGGCTTACTTGTCTGAACTTATCATGACTTACAAACCTGAGCGCACATTAAGATCTCAAGATGCCAGTCTGCTTAGGATTCTAAGGATTAATAAAATAACAGTGGGAGGTCGAGCCTTTAGTTACAGGACCCCCTAAACTGTGGAGTGGTCTGTCTGCTTCTATAAGAGATGCCCCCTCAGTCTCAGCCTTTAAATCCCGGCTGAAGACTCACTACTTCAGTTTAGCACACCCTGACTAGAGCTGCTGATTAACTGTAGAGACTGCATCTCTGTTGTTAGTCATTAGCACTAAAACATAAGTAACATGATTGTTATAATTTGTTACTAACCCTCACCTATTCTGTTTCTGTTCTCGGTACTCAAATGTGGCAATTGGTGCCACGACCCACCTGCCAAGTTGTTGCCTGCCTATGGTAAAGTCATCCCTGATGGAGGATCACAGGAATCATGGGAAAAAGGGGTCCTTTCATCGGATTGGCTGGCTGAGCAACGTTTCAGCTGTGGAATGGCCAAATGGGGAGGCAGCTTGATGGATGAGGTCTCCAGGACTCTAAAAATATCCAAATCTTATTATGGGATATCATCTACAGTTAAATTCTGCTCTGTGCTTCTAAAATTTGTATTATTATGCTGTATTAAGGATTTGTTCTGTTCTGTGTATTGTATTGTATTGACCCCCTTCTTTTGACACCCACTGCATGCCTAACCTACCTGGAAAGGGGTCTCTCTTTGAACTGCCTTTCCCAAGGTTTCTTCCATTTTTCCCTATAAGGTTTTTTTGGGAGTTTTTCCTTGTCTTCTCAGAGAGTCAAGGCTGGGGGGCTGTCAAGAGGCAGGACCTGTTAAAGCCCATTGCGGCACTTCCTGTGTGATTTTGGGCTATACAAAAATAAACTGTATTGTACTCGATTGAGGTCGGGCAGCAGGGTCTTTTAAAAAAAGTCGACCCAGGAACTGCTTCCAGTTTCCTGTCCCAGCCTTCAAAAGCACTTCCGGGTCAAACGAAAACCAGTGCAGTCCTTTCCCCAGTCAGTTCCCTCTGGTGGATCTCAAAGACCCCGATGGGGCTGCGTCTCCAGACTCCAACTTCCATGCCACCCTGCGTGTGCCCTGAGCTAGTTCAGCCTTAAGGAACACTGCCATCCGTCATGTGGAGGAATGAGCTGCTCCCATTCAGCTTGTTTACCTGCTCCCTCCATTATGGCCACCTGGCCAGCCAGGAATACTTTGTTTATCCCGGTCAGGATGCCAGTCCTGCCTCTCTGGTACAGGGTTAACGGTGTTTTTGTTGTTGTTCGAGAGTGGAGATTACCCCAGTGAAGAGATGCTGATAAAGAGGAGCAGCAGCAGGACCACCTTGCAGGTCAGCTCAGACCTCCTCCACAGCCTTGACCTTTTCAATTCAACAGGCAGTATGCAGTGGTTAAGGCTTTAGACTTCAAACCCTGAGGTTGTGGGTTCAAATCCCACTGCTAACACCACTGTGTGACCCTGAGTAAGTTACTTGACCTGCTTGTGCTCCAATTGGAAAACCATAAAAAGAAATTAAACCCATTTTATCAGGGCATTTAGCGATTCTGGATGTAATGAGAAGTCAAGCAAAATGACACCTTTGATAGGCTAACTAAAAAGATTACAATATGTCGGCTTTCGAGGCCACTCATCTTGCCTGAAGAAGGGGCCCGAGTGACACGATACACTGTCTTTGGTCAGTGTCTGCTAATAGTTAATAATCCATCCATCCATCCATTATCCAATAACATGTTGGAATTCCATGAGGAGGCAACAAAAGCATACGATCAAAGTGGAGTTTATGATATTATTTATCTGGACTTTCAGAAAGCATTTGATAAGGTGCCACATGAGAGGGTGGGCATCAAGTTAAAAGAAGTGGGAGTTCAGGGTGATGTTTTTAGATGGGTGCAGAATTGGCTCAGACACAGAAAGCAGAAGGTGATGGTGCGAGGAACCTCATCAGAACTGGCCAATGTTAAGAGTGGTGACCAGCAGGGGGCAGTGCTGGAGCTGCTGCTATTTTTAATATCTATAAATGATTTAGATAGGAATATAAGTAACAAGCTGGTTAAGTTTGCAGATGATACCAAGATAGGTGGATTAGCAGATAACTTGGAATCTGTTATATCATTACAGAAGGACTTGGATAGCAGACAGGCTTGGACAGATTTGTCGCAGATGAAATTTAATGTCAGTAAATGTAAAGTATTACACATACAAAGTAAAAATATTGGGTTTGAATACACAATGGGTGGTCGGAAAAATCGAGAGTACACCTTATGAGAAGGATTTAGGAGTCATAGTGGACTCAAAGCTATCAACTTCCCAACAGTGTTCAGAAGCCATTAAGAAGGCTAACAGAATGTCAGGTTATATAGCGCCTTGACGTGGGGAGTACAAGTCACAGGAGGTTATGCTCAACCTTTATAACACACTGGTGAGGCCTCATCTTGAGTACTGTGTGCAGTTTTGGTCTCCAGGCTACAAAAAAGACACAGCAGCACTAGAAAAGGTCCAGAGAAGAGCGACTAGGCTGATTCAGGGCTACAGGGGTTGAGTTATGAGGAAAGATTAAAAGAGCTGAGCCTTTACAATTTAAGCAAAAGAAGATTAAGAGGTGACATGATTGAAGTGTTTAAAATCATGAACGGAATTAGTCCAGTGGATCGAGACTTGTATTTTAAAATGAGTTCATCAAGAACACGAGGACACAGTTGGAAACTTGTTAAGGGTAAATTTCACACAAACATTAGGAAGTTTTTCTTTACACAAAGAACGATAGACACTTGGAATAAGCTACCAAGTAGTGTGGTGGACAGTAAGAAGTTAGGGACTTTCAAAACTCGATTTGATGTTTTCTTGGAGGAAACAAGTGGATAGGACTGGCGAGCTTTGTTGGGCTGAATGGCCTTTTCTCGTCTAGAGTGTTCTAATGTTCTAAAAAACCCGCTATATCCTAACTAGAGGGTCACGGGGGTCTGCTGGAGCCAGGAGTTGGCAGGACACACCACCCTTCCACCCCTTACTGATCCGAGGTGCTCTGGACTTCACAGGGGACATTATGGCACACCAGGGAGGAGGCTATGAAGAGTGAAGAGTGATGTGGAGCAAAATGCAATGATACTGAGAACTCTCCAAAGTCCAAACTAGTAACAGATTTATAAGGAGGAGCCAGTGCTTGTGATCAACAGAAGGACAAAAACTCCCAACTTAATGAGGCCGCCATGAAAAATCAGAAGTCACCATACCAGGGCTTTGAGAATCTCGTTAACGTGCCACTCACCCAAAACAATGAGCAGAACTCTCTGGAACGCATCGGCCACCGCTCGCTCCTTGGCCCATTTCTGCACCTTAGCTCTTTTGGTGATCTTTTCAAGAGGATCTAACAGAAAAATGAAACAAAGTTGAAAAAGATAAACTTTAACTTACTATTAAAAAAATTATAAAAAATTCACTTTGTTATGACCAACTTAGAATATGTTGAAACATTCTGCTTAAAATCTCACCAAAGCTGTATTGCATGGATACAAGGACATCAAAAGTGAGATGGACCCCAAACAGCGGCCTTGTAGTGCAGGGGGCTGCCACTCCGCGGGCACTGCAGAGACAGTGGATGATCCAGCTGGAGCCACCATATTAGAATCAATATTCATCCATCTTCTAATCGGCTCATGCAATTCTGGGTCACGGGGCACCTGCTACAACTGCACTGGGCACAAGTCAGGAACTGACCCAGGAACCAGTCGATGCCATTATGGAGGAGGTCGTTTACTGAACTACATCCCATTGTTGTTAGGATTGGGCTCCTTTTACAGGGAATTTTTAAAATGTATCAATTTTGGGATTCAAACACTCGTTTTGGCTTTTTTTTTTTTTTTTTTTGAGCCCCCAACTTTAATTCTTGGCCTCCAATTGTGGCGATTCTCTTTCGTTTGAAATGGTCGACTATTTCGTGAACTCTTTACTCCACCATTTTGGTTTTCACCATCGCTGGAATTTTTGGAACCCCCAAATTGTTTAACCTCCTTAGTGTTTTATTTACGTTGTGAAAAATGAGCCAAAAAAAAGTCAAATTTTTCTTTGACAGTAAAAAGTGAAATTTTGCGTGTGTAAGAGAAAACGTGTAAATAGCAAAACATCAAATAAGCAGCAAAACAAAAAATAAAATAAAAAAATTTACAAAATAAATAGTGTAAATAGCAAAACATCAACATAGTCACAGTAGGAGCGGCCTGTCGAGTGTCCACTGCTGCCCCGACGATGCAGGTTTAGTACGCGTCCTTCGTGTGACACGTTTTGAAACGGTCACCAGCGCACATCCCAGTAATGTCGCAATCGGGATAGTAGACGCGTGTTTTGGTATTTTTTGCGCATCGTTCTTATATTTTGTTTTCTGTTGTTTGAGCATGAGGGGGCAGTGTAAGGGCCAAATCCTTTAAGTTAATGTTAATGGTAAATTTTCCTTACTCTGCTTAGCTTGAACTTGAATATAATATACAGCAGCTTAACATAGATAATGGCAGAGGTGGGTAGTAACGAATTACATTTACTTGAGTAACTTTTTTAAAAAATTGTACTTCTAAGAGTAGTTTTACTGCACCACACTTTTTACTTTTACTTGAGTAGATTTGTGAAGAAGAAACGCTACTCTTACTCCAATACATTGGGCAACACTCGACTCGTTACTTTTTTTCACTTACACATTTATATACGCTATATTTTAGTTGGAGAGAAGTCGCCAGTGGATCTACTGAATGACTATTCCACCAATCAGATGTAGCAACAATAATCACATGACTCCATTTCACCAATCAGACATAGCAATGCAGTCACATGACCACACACAAACTTCCTGCGTCTGCAGCCTGTGACATTGGCGTAGCTGGGGGGCGTGGGTTGGGGGGCAAGGGAAGACATCTGTCCCCGGGAGCAGCATCCAGGGGGTGCCAAATTGATGTTATGAAATTTTAGAATGAAATGGTTTCCATTCTTAAATGCACCAAAAAGTAAATTAAAACATTTGCATACTCAGTCCATCACTCCATCAGTATGAGGAGATCTTTTTCCTGTGTTTTTTTGTCTCTTTCTGATTTCGAAGCACGTACTAGTTCTATATACCAACAGACAATAATTTATCCCCTCCACTACTCTAACATGCTTGACTCCCACCCAGAAACATTTTTGACGTTATTAAGCAGGTCGCGCGACTGACATGAGGCATTAGAGTATCCTTGTCTAAGTTGCTGCAAACGCCATTTCTGTGTGCCAAGTGATTTGTGTTCATGTGTTTGATAGAAAATTGATTGGGCTGTGGTGAAGTAGAGAGATAGAGAGAGAGATAGATAGATACTTTATCAATCCCAAGGGGAAATTCACAGTATTCACAGAATATTCACAGAAGTATTCTAGTAGATAGATGGCTGCAAAAGTCTAGACGTTTCCCCATCATATTTTCGTACGAATAAATTGTAAGTAATGCAGTTTTTATAAATATATAATTATTTTGCTTTATAATTTGCTATATACTTTCTTTAAAATCATTTTAAAATGCGGAAAACAAATTTGTTCTTACAAAAACTAATGACGGATTTAGATTTTAAAGAACACGAGGCAGCGTTATCATTTTCGGAGATTTTTTATTTATTAAATTATACAAACACGTACAAACATTTTACTTTTAATTACAATAAAATAATCAGGATCTCATGCGTTCTTTCATAGTGGTATCTATTTTTTTCAATGTTACAGACAACACAGTTTAAGGGATAAGAAATATATACTTTTTTTATTATATAAATATTCTTGATTTTTGTAAGAAAAGATGCTGAAAAATCGCAAAATTACAAACTAGCAAAGGCTAGGAAAATTTCTCTTTGAAGTTAATTACATTTAAAGCATCATACATCAAACTATTTTTTTTACTTATATTAACTTCATTTTCAGGTTATTATATTATTATATCAAATGTAATGTTTAAGTTTTTGCAATGTTATATTTGAATAATATTTTAGAATGATTATATTTTCAAAATACCATTGTTGTCTTAATTATTTGACTTTGTTCTATCTTTTATAAATTTAGCAAAAGCTTGAAAATATACGCATTAAAAGTGCTTTAAAAATATTTAAAAATTTAAAACTATTTAAAATAAACAATATGATTTCTTTTTTCTTAAAATACTGTTATTTTAAATACATTTTTTAAAATTTTCTTTTCCTTCCCCATTGCATTTTGGCAAACAGGAGGGGGCGCGAAATCTTCAGTTGTCCCTGGGCGCCGAAAGCCCTAACTACGCCTCTGGCCTGTGAGAGACTTTTTAGTCATGCGGGGCTCCTGATCACTGCAGGAACCTTGAGAGCCAACTCCTGCTGAAGCTGAACCATCACGTCACCGAGTGAACAACAAGCACGTGTTAACCAGACAGGCACAGACAGTCGAGGTAAAGTGAGACTTCTTGGACGTGCACAGGCTGCCTTGTTCTGATGTTATTTTCTATCAGCTGCGCTATTTGGAGGGCAAGTGAATATGCAGTATTAATTAGACTGTCGGGCGGCACGGTGGCGCAGTGGTAGCACTGCTGCCTCGCAGTTAGGAGACCCGGGTTCACTCCCCGGGACCTCCCTGTGTGGAGTTTGCATGTTCTCCCCGTGTCTGTGTGGGTTTCCTCCCACAGTCCAAAGACATGCAGGTTAGGTGGATTGGCGATTCTAAATCGTGTGTGTGTGTGTGTGTGTATACTGCGGTGGGTTGGCACCCTGCCCGGGATTGGTTCCTGCCTTGTGCCCTGTGTTGGCTGGGATTGGCTCCAGCAGACCCCCGTGACCCTGTGTTTGGATTCAGCGGGTTGGAAAATGGATGGATGGATGGAATTAGACTGTCAGCGTACAGGAGATCTCGTCACTGTAAGTAGTTTGCACTGTTCAGACAGACATGTCACCTACTGTAGGTATCGGCTTCAAAAGCTTTGTTGTGAAAAACTGAGATTCGGAACTTTGTGTTATTTGTGCATCTTTATTTTGTACTCATTTTTTATTTTGTTATTTGGAAATAGCAGAATTTGCACATTATTTTATATATGTGTATATCTTATTACATTTCTAAAAAATAAATCATGTATTATGATCAAACGGTTACTCAGTACTTGAGTAGTCTTTTCACCAAATACTTTTTTACTCTTGCTGGAGTCATTTTTTGGAGGACTACTTTTTACTTCTACTTGAGTAATATTATTTTGAAGTTACGCTACTCTTACTTGAGTACAATTTTTGGCTATTCTACCCACCTCTGGATAACGGAAGATTCAGTTATAGAAAATGGAATGTGCAAAATCGTAACTCTGTGTGACAGGAGAACAGCCCATAGACCAGGGGTTCTCAAATTCGGTCCTGGGGGACCCCCTGTGGCTGCAGGTTTTTGTTCCAACCAGCCTCTGTTTTTAATTGGACTCCTGGGCTAATTAAGTGAACTGTTATTTCCCATATTCCCTGTTTTGGGAACAATATACAAATTAGAAAACTAAGTTTGGTTAAAAAAAAAAAAAAAAAAAAAAAAAAAAGTATTAAAATGTACTAAGCAGTTATATGTATTTTTTTCTTTTTAACAGTATTTTCATCTTGTCATTCTACTTTTCTAGGTGTTCTAATTGTTTAATTATTATTTTTTTATATATTTTTATTAATTTTTTTGCATTCCATACAAATCAATCAAGTTTTACATAAAGAAAATTCAAGTTAAGAACAAATCGATCCCCACCCCTAAGAGAGAGCGCAAGCCAAACAGCATGAAATTTAA
The DNA here is from genome assembly GCA_026402145.1 of Polypterus bichir lapradei. Classification (NCBI taxonomy): domain Eukaryota; kingdom Metazoa; phylum Chordata; class Cladistia; order Polypteriformes; family Polypteridae; genus Polypterus; species Polypterus bichir. Next base: position 1,879,344 of record JANRMT010062851.1, on the reverse strand, counting down.
GACCTGTAAACATACCTAAATTAATAGATTCTCTGTACTTTATGAGATTATTTTAAAATATTACTAATTAGATCCTGCCATGTTTTGAAAAAAGTCTGTGTGGATCCTCTAACTGAGTATTTGATTTTTTCCAATTTCAAATAATATAACACATCGGTTTCCCACTGACTTAAAAGAGGAGAGTTTGGGTTCTTCCAGTTTATCAGGATAAGTCTGCGTGCCAAAAGTGTAGTGAGTGCAATCAGTTTGTTTGTCCTTCTCCACTTTAAGCCCATAATAAAATAATATTTCATCACATTTATATAGCGCTTTTCTCAGTACTTAAAGCGCTATCCACACAGGGAGGAACCGGGAAGCGAACCCACAATCTTCCACAGTCTCCTTACTGCAAAACAGCAGCACTACCACTGCGCCACCTGTTCTTCCCATCTGGAAGAACCCCAAACACAGCTGTTAATGGGTTAGGAGGGATTGTGACCCCCAGGCTGTCTGAAAGGTAATTAAAAATTTTGGTCCAGAATGATGTTAATTTGGTGCAGGCCCAGAACATGTGACCCAGCGAGGCTGGCACTAGTTTGCAGCGTTCGCAGGTTAGATTTCGCCCTGGAAACATTTTGGACAGTTTTAGTCGAGACAGATGTGCTCAATATATAATTTTGAGTTGAATAATTGTATGCTTTGAGCATATGGAGCTCGAGTATATTCTCTGCATTGCTACCTTCCACTCCTTTTCTAATATATTAATTGAGAGATCTTTTTCCCAGTGACCTCTTGGATCTTTGAAAGGGAGGGATTGTAAAATGATTTTATATATTGTAGAGATGGTGTCTAAGTCTAATTGTTTAATTAATCCATTATTTACTACTTTGTGTGGCTGACGCTACAGTAGTTGCAGCCTTTCACGATTGAGTGTTGTTTACTTGGGTTTCTGCTCTGCTTGTTTTTAATTGTCGGTATTAAGATTCAATGAAGGGGGCAAACTGCACAGAGAAAGGGCGAAATATAATAAAAAGAGAGTTAAGCATTTAAACCCATAGCAATAACAGAAATATTTCTAAGTTTCTTATAAATGTAAAAACCATGCTGCTGTGCTTTTCAGAATGTAGAATAAAAGATAAATAATACCAGCTAATTAAATATTAAATAAAACCGAGGTCCTGAATCTCTGTGGTCATAAAAGACGGCAACAGGATACTGTCCTGAACGTTTTTCAGGCTTAACACTGTTTAGCAGATCATTACACGTCACCCCGAGTCCAACCTGGGAATTGCTGTACTTGTGTTGAATTCCATGCCTGGTGTTAACGCCAAGGAGGTTAAGCAAAGGCGCCCATTGTTAGGGGTTAAAAGGTCCTCCTGAAATTCATTTCCTCATCCAAATTTTGGATTCAAAACCCATTTTCTAATCGCCCTTTCAAACGTTATGTTAATTGAAATTTTGGTAGGCAACTTCTCTGTTCTCATTTCTTGACCACGAGTCTTGTCTCATGCTTTGGCTTTGATGCTCGTCCTTTTTATCTCCCAGTATGGACCCCAGTTTGACTTTCGCCTCCTCTCCTGGCTCACTCTCAAACCCGGTCTGCTGGCAGACATAACAGTAGCTTCGTTAACAAGGTCACCTTTTAAATCACAAAACACATCCCATGTCTATTAAAGTGTAACACTGGCGTTTCATCTGAGGAGTGTCCACGTGGGACTACTCTTGGGCTGGCTGGGGCCGATCTTCCGAGACCCCTTCTAACATTTTAAAAATTAGATGAACCCACACTCTGTGTATGAATCCCTCCCACTGGTTCAAATTAAAAAGCCGATTTCTCCGGCCTAATCCTTACTCGTCCCACATAACCAGCCCTGTGTAACGTGCCGGTCGTATTAAGGACTCCACTCACCGGCATCCTTTTCCACAAACTCCTGTGCAACTCCGTATCCTCGACACCTGACCTGATGTTCAGTGAAAATCAGCTCAACGATACAGCCATATTTCAGGGTCGGGGTCTGAACTTCTTCAAGTAAAGACAAATTCTCCTTCTCATCCAACTGGGAAATGTCCTTCATCTAGAAAATAGGACAACAATACAAGTTTACAGAACAAATTGAATATTCCTCATGTGTAATTATGGCATCAATACCCTCGATACTAAAAAGACAAACACAGACATTGAGTGGGCACAGGACTCTGTGAAGGGGGTGGGCACAGGGGCCCAAAGAGTTAACTGGCAACACAGACTGGATGGGTGGTCACCGACTTTCCAGGTTTCATTCACTCCAGTTAGCAGGGTCAGGACTGGCACACGGACAACAAACTCGTCCTTAAATGGGCACACTTCTCTCAGGTGTTCTGAACTCACCCCCGTGATATAATAATAATGGATCCCCAGAATAAAAAAAAAATATATAAAAGTCATCCACATGTGGCAAGTGACCTTTTAAGTGACAGGGTGCATTTAATAAGTTTGCACAGTTTATTTTCCAAAGATATTTTTTCACTTTAAAGACACTTCAGACTCTTTACCTCTTAACTCCAACACACACACCAGTGGTCTACAGTCGTGGCCAAAAGTTTTGTGAATGGCACCAATATGAATTTTCACAAAGTTTGATGCCAATTGGCATCGATTCCAGAACATTCTGACAAGTGAGCAGATGAATTGCAAAGTCACTCTTTGCCACGAAAATGAACTTCATCCCAAAAAAAACCACTGCATGTCAGCCCTGCCACCAAAGGACCTGCTGACGTCACTTCAGTGATCCTCTCGTTAAGTCAGGTGAGACGAGGACAAGGCTGGAGGTCACTCCGTCACGCTGATGGAGTCACAATAGAGGGGTGAAGAAGGTATCAGGGCACCCAAGATAGTCCAGCAAGCACCAGGAGCGTCTCCTAAAGTGGATTCAGCTGCAGGATCGGGGCACCACCAGGAATGGCAGCAGGCAGGTGTGAGTGAGGTGAAGACTTTTGGAGGATGGCCAGGTGGGCGTCAATGGCTTCTTCGCTGCCCTTCTTAGGGACAGACTGACATTCTGGGCTTGGACTGCTGGGGGAAAAAGTCATTTTCTCTGATGAATCCCCTTTCTGATTGTGTGGGGCATCCGGAAAAATGAGAAGATGAGCGGCACTACCATCAGTCCTGTGTCAGGCCAACAGTAAAGCATCCTGAGACCATTCATGTCACGTGAGGTTGCTTCTCAGCCAAGGCAGTGCAGGGCTCACTCACAATTTGGCCTAAGAACACAGCCCTGAATAAAGAATGGGACCAAAACATCAACAGAGAGCAACTTCTCCCATCCATCCAAGAACAGTTTGGTGACCAACATGATGGAACAAAAGGCAAAAGTGGACTCCATTCAAGTTCTCAAAGCATCTCATGAAGAATGGAAGCAAACAAGAGGCACCCAAGGACAATTTGGAGCATCTGAACACTTCTAAGAATGAGAGTTTTCAAGTTTTTGACATATAACCCAATACCCCCAAATGTCACCTGGTTTTGGAATTCTATACCTGAGATTATTTAACCCATCGTGTTGTGTTACGACCTCAGAGGATGTGCCCCTAACAGTGGGTTTCTTTCTTTAACTTCCTTCGCATTAATCCCCAACATCTCTGTAATTACGGTTATTCACAAGTTATACTTGGGGTGACGTGCGATAATAATAATTCTTTACATTTATATAGAGCTTTTCTCAGTGTGCAAAGCACTTTAGTTCTTGAGGAGCCACATAATAAGTTTTATTTATATAGCGCCTTTCCACACTAACCACCATTAATGTGCAGCATACACCTGCATGAAAGGACAGCAGCCTTTTTTGTGACAGTATACTCACCACACATTAGCTGTTAGGTGACACAGATAGCCAATTAGAGATGGGGGGATTGATTTGGGGGCCAGAATGACCAGGTCATGGAGGGCAATTTAGCCAGGACATCAGGATACACCCTACTCTTTATGAAGGATGCCCAGGGATCTCTTATGACCACAGAGAGTCAAGACCTCAGTTTTACATCTCACCTGAAGGACGGGGTCATATTTGTACAGCACAGGGTCCCCATCACTGCACTGGGGCATTGAGATCCACATACAGACCTCAGGGTTAGCACCCCCTGCTGGTTTCACCAACACCTCTTCCAGGAGCAACCCAAGCTTTTCTTAGATGGTCTCCCATTCAAGTACTGGCTGGGCCTGAAAGTGCTTGGCTTCAGGTGGATGACCTCTTCTGAAGTGCAGATGGTGTGGCTACTTTGAAGTGTTAAGCCACCCTAACAACTTTAGGGACAGTATGCTGCTGCCATCTAGTGGATGAAATAACATCATGCTGCCAAAAAAACATGACTCTTTGTGTACATGTTGCCACTCTAAGGTAACTCTTTAATATTCATGACTGAGGTATAGCATTCATAAAAACACAATGGTGTATAAACAAAAAGCTATAAAGTCCATTTTAACACAAACAGAAGCTGAATCAAGCGATGGTGATGACAATGCGAGTGGGGTATAGCGACTTTAAAGTGTTACGTCCAACATCTTTAGGGACAGTATTCTGCTGCCATCTAGTGGATGAAATGACATCATGCCTCTTTCTATGCGTGTTGCCGCTCTAAATGCAACTCATCCATATTCATGAATTAGGCGGGGCCTTCAACCAAAACACAACAGCGTGTAAACGAAAAGGAACAAATTGAAACTAAACCATTAGTTGAATCAAGCGATAATGAGGGTGATGTGGATTGGTCATCATGTAGGACCAAACAGCCGTGATATTCCCGATGACCTCAGCCGCGTAACGCTGCAGCGGGGTGCAAACGGGTGCGTGGCAAAAAGGCGAAATGACTGCGATCAAACAGAAGGACAAGAAAGACATTAGCCACACACTCCCCCTTAAATACTGTCACATCCCAGCCAGGTTGAAGGCCCTTGGGATTGACTGTTGGGTCCGATTGAGGGTGCGCGGAGGACTGATAGCGGGGGTATGATTGACGCTGAAAGGGGGGCGGTACCCGGAATGGAGGGGACGGAAGCGGTGTTGGGGCTGTTGAGGGAGAGGGTTCGAGAAGGAAGGTTTTTTTTTTTTTTTTTTTATTTTCTTTAATGGCGTCTCTCAGAACAGAATACTGAGACTTATAGGCAATTATAAATATGGCAGGTCAAGTTCACAGACGTTCATTTCTGCAGTTACAATTCTGTGTTTGTTTGTTTTTTATTGTTCCAGTAAACTGTTCTGTGATTCCTACTTGACGTGGAGGTCGCTACAGTGTTGTCCACAATCAAAGTCAAAGCGAACTTTATTGTCATCTCAACCATATCCAAGAATACCGACAGACGAAATTGCGAAGCTCAGGGTCCACAGTGTAACAACATGAAGTGCAAATTAAAAATTAAAAAATTAAAAATTAAAACACAAACAAGACAAGACATTGTGCAAAGGCAAGACAAAGAAGTAGCAATATTGATGTGAAGTAAGCAAGATAGATAGATACTTTATTAATCCCAAGGGGAAATTCACATACTCCAGCAGCAGCATATTGATAAAGAACAATATTAAATTAAAGAGTGATAACAATGAAGGTATAACAGACAATAATTTGCGTTTACTCCAACCCGGGTGGAATTGAAGAGTGGCATAGTGTGGGGGAGAAACGATCTCTTCAGTTTATCGCAGAACAGTTTGAATGGCACAAAAGGTCAGCGACGAGCACTCCCTGTGTATTGTACCTACCCTTTCCGTTTGATTTGCGCTTGTAAATCTGTTTCGGGCCATTTGTAAAATTGTTTTCTGAGCTGCTAATTTGTTTTACCACTTGTAAATTTGTTTTGGGAGTTGTAAATTGTTCTCAGTGTTGTAAATTTGTTTTCTGAAATGTAAATTTGTTTTGCCCTTCTCTGCCACCGTACTAAAAGGCCCGAGGATGCATCAGCCACCGACTTACCGTGACAATATGTAAGGACCAGCCGTTAAACCCCAGGTAATAATTCGCCAAGTCGTAGCATTTCGTGCTGCCGAGTGGCCGTACATTTTGTAGAAAGCCAGGGTTCTGTTGGGTGCAGAGTCGAACCTGTCAAAGGAAAGTCAAAATGCCAAGATCAGATTTTTATTATTGTTATTATTTTTAATACTAGGGGGCTTCGCCCCCTGCTCACTTCGCTCGCCAACTCCCATGTTTGTTTTTGAAATTCTCCGACTTAAACTTCAAAGCCATACAATATTTCCATACTTCTGACATATCACCTGTGTCCATATATTCAATCTCCATTCGCCTTTTCGTTATTTCTCAGAGTAATAATTTCCTTTTCTTTGCTCTAATGCGATCTTTACTTTCTTTGTTTTTTGACACTGTTGTTGTTTGCTGCTTTCATATTCTGTATCTTGCTCTGCATGTGTTTCACGCCCATGTTTTTTTTGAGCCTTTCGAATTCCACTGCTTTCATAATCTCTAACCTGCTCTGCATGTGTATAACGCCAATGTCCAAATCGGACATGCTTTTTTTTTTTCAATTCCACTTGTTCCGGGCTGATAATTACTTTCCTTATTTTCTGAATTTGCACCTCGATTATTTTTTCTTTTTTTTCCCTCTCCAACGCTTTTGAGTCTCTTTTCTCCGCGCTGCTTGATTCTTCGCTTAGTCGTCTATGTTTCATTTATAACATATTGTCCTTATACGCTTTATATGCGCTGAGAGCCCTAGATCTGTGTCTGCTCAAAGCCAAACCACGACCGAGTGTGTTGCTGCCCTATTTATTTCTAAGTAGGGCGTGTCTCGCAAGAATCTTATGTTCCACGTCATCGTGAGACGGTCCTGAATCAATCTGTTGGCACAAAGTCTCATGTTTAAAGGTCCCCACGAGACGCTCCATGGCCAATCTCTCTAGTCTCACGGGTCTTTTAAGTGTCCTCTGTGATCTTAACTTGAAGATCACTTCTCGTTGCCCTACTGTTTCTCTCCAGGATTTTTTTTCCTTTTAATAATAGAGAGATTTAAAACTAGGGGCGATTATATATATATATATATATAGATAGAGATAGATAGATAGATAGATAGATAGATAGATAGATAGATAGATAGA
>JANRMT010062851.1:1827460-1839184 GCA_026402145.1 Polypterus bichir lapradei | reverse complement strand
GTTTTTTAAGCCTATGTTAACAATAAACAAATCTACTCACAGATCTCTGCTGAGCTTCATCTTTGCCTGTTGGTGCTGGGATTGTCTCTGAGTAGCAAAAAGCAGAGGGGGAGTTTTTGCTGGAATGGCGTTGCTCGTCTGGGACATAAGTGCGTTCCTACAAAGTAGATAGATAGATAGACAGAGAATACTTTTATATGTCCTCCAAGGGGAAATTTTAAAACTTTTACAGAAGCTGAAGAAAAATAGAAATATTACAACACACCGCATCCCTGCCACACAAGAACATCTGGTTTGGATGATGATAGAGCTGCTGCTGTCAATGAAAAGAAAGATGTGGTCGGACCTGCCCGGATGCACCACAGGTTTACATTTGGAAAGAGCAGGTCCAGCCTCAGGTGTCCACCAGTGGAAAATGACAATAGAAGTTTGTTCCTTCCAAAGTGACCAGCGTTCTGGGGGTCAGAATGACTCCTCATAGAGCGTTGGTAGCAGTGGGACTCATTTCTGTAGTACGATATTGAACGCGTGTTCTCTTTTCTTCTGAGTCAGTACTGATACATTCTATAAAAGTAACACAACTATAAAATGCACAATCGTAGACAAACTGATTTAAAAGGCACTATATCACACATGAGCACAAATTGACCTAAAAACCATTTTGAGGAGAATGGACCTATCTGGGCACATCTACCATCTGGGCATTTTGGGAGTGCGGCCAGGGCCCTGTGATGGCAAGGTGTCTATGTCACCTAACACTCCACCCCACTTGATGAAATAATCTAATCTCTGAAATATCCAAAGTGGATTCCCTCTGCTTGCTGAGACAATCGATCGAGTCTCCATGGAACCAAAATGGCCAAAGGAGGACCCGCCACTCCTGCTTGTTTTCCCCACTGAAGTCAAGAGTAGGAAATCCCACTCTGCATTAAGCGACTTTGGGTCCATGTGCCCCATTGTTACAAGTTTGATCAACTCTTTGATAAGGAACACCCAGGGGGTCTGTGGGGGTCTTAATCTGGGCTTGGTTCCTATCCACCTACCTTATAGAAAAATATATCACTAAAGTGCCCCATCTGCTTGGCGTCCTGTTCTGCCTATCTGTAGTTCATTGTGTGAATGATTAATTCCTAACATTTGCGTGAAACATTGTTTGCATCTGAAAGTCATTATTAAATATTTTAAAAAGTGGCTGGTCAAGCCATGGCAGCATGGTGGCACAGTGGGTAGCGCTGCTGCCTCGCAGTTAAGAGACCTGGGTTCGCTTCCCGTGTCCTCCCTGAGTGGAGTTTGTATGTTCTCCCCGTGTCTGCGTGGGTTTCCTCCCACAGTCCAAAGACATGCAGGTTAGGTGCATTGGCGATTCTAAATTGTGCTTGGTGTGTGCTCTGTGATGGGCTGGCACCCTGCCCAGGGTTTGTTTCCTGCCTTGTGCCCTGTGTTGGCTGGGATTGGCTCCAGCAGACCCCGTGACCCTGTAGTTAGGATATAGTGGGTTGGATGATGGATGGATGGTCAAGCCATCTATTTTTTTTCCCTGTTATTTACTCCAAAAAATAGGTGACAAAACCAGAGGGACTGAGCTCAAGTGGGGTGCCAGTCCATCAGTTTCTAGAAAAATCCCAAAATAAAGGGGCCAAAGTTGACCTTCCGAGTGATGCCATAGGGGGAAAACCTGTTTAGCTCCCAAAGATACCATAGATACGAAGGTTCATATTTATTTAGAGCCACAACGGGCTCCATTTAAAGCTATAAAGAAGACGATTTGTGAATTCTCGATCACTTTCTGATTTCAAATAGGAGTCCTGCTGCAAAATTCAGGCTTTCCAGATGTGTTGTGCCCTGCTAGGTACCTACTGCTGTCTGTTTTGTCCTCACGTTTAAGAAAGGTTTCAGAGCCAACTTCATATGCAAAGATCCCTCCACAGAATGAAAGCGAATCTACAAAGAGCTGTATTGCCAGAAGAGAAACCTGCCATTTTAAATAGTTTGGGCCAACTTGGACTACCCAGCTCAGTCTGCCCTACGTGTTTAAAGTGTGCCAGTTAAAGCTTTAAACTTCAAACCCCTGACACTCTGACCCTGAGTAAGTCACGTGCCTGAGCTCCACCGGGAACAACAAAAGGAAAGCCAGACTGGTAAATGGTAAGGATGGTGGGAGGAAGGACCAGCTGCCAACAGTGATTAGACCTGCCATTTGAACCCAGTACCCTTCAGCAGTCAGGCTGTAGAGCTAGACACTATGCCACCGTGCCTTACATAACACAAAAACGAAAGACAGAAGCAAAGACGTGCACATACGAAGTCCCGGTAAATGTCTGCGGCGAGCTGGTGCAGGTGCTGGGCTCTGAGCACGGCGTTTGTGAAGAAGCTGGAGAGCGGAATCGTCGGATAGGCTCCCGTGTGCTCCAATGAGGTTAAAACCAGCGTGAGTAGAAGCGAACACAACCGAAAACCTGAAAAGAAACAAAAAAAAAAAACACAAAAGCACCGAGTTAGTGAGAGGTTTGCGTTCAGACGTGAGGCTCAGCGGCGCCTCTCCGTGAATGGGGACTTCGCAATGACACTGCAGAAGAGTTTTAGCCGCCCATTCTATGAAAGTGGATTGTAATGTCGGTGCTCCACCACACGGGGGAGTCCAGACTTGTTTCTTGAAAAACATCAGTAAGGTTTAAGAATTAAATCGGCGGTTCTCAACCTGTGGGGCGAAGTAACAAAAAAGGGGGCGCGAAGATGTGAAAAAAAAGAAAACAAGAATCGAAAATAAGAAAAATACATCAATTGAAACCAAAACAAATTAACTTAAACTACATTCTGATACTAGAAAAATAAATATAGAGTTGGATAAATGTCGATAAAAGTTATTTAGGTATAATAGAACTTGTAGCGGTGTATCGGCAGCAAAAAATATAGGAATACATTTTATTAGGGTTTCAAAAAAACGTTAGGGGGCATAAAACTGTTAGGAAAACTCGGGGCGCAAATACTTAAAAGTTGAGAAACGCTGAATTAAATAATAAACTGAATGAACGTAAATGCGGTCAAGGAGCCTCTCTCTCTCTCTCCACTCTTTCTTTCTTTCTTTCTTTCTTTCTTTCTTTCTTTCTTTCTTTCTTTCTCTCCACTCTCTCTCTCTCCACTCTCTCTTTCTCTTCTTTCTTTTTTCTTTCTTTCTTTCTCTCCACTCTCTCTCTTTCTACTCTCTTTCTCTTTCTTTCTTTCTCTCTCTCTATGCTGCCTCTCTTTCTCTCTCTCTCTTTCTTTCTTTCTCTCTCTCTCTCTTTCTCTCTCTCTCTCTCTCATGTCGTTTTGAGCAGATCCCACCCGGCAGTCAGTCCCACTTCAGGGGTCCTCGTTAGATGCCCTACCTTTACCAGTCCCACACTTCTTCCTTCATTATCGTATTTCTCCCCAAACATAAAGCAAACGAAGTAAAACTTAATCACACAGACACCCCCCCCCACACACACACTTCTCCGACTGTACCTGGTGCCATTTTTGCCTGCTGATGCTTTGATTTTTCTTGCTTGTTGAATGCGATGAGTTTGATGGTTGGACTCCTGCATGGATCTTCCTTTTTATACATCGCCATCTTTTGCATATAGTAAGTGTTTTTGGAATGAGACACCTTTCCAGCCTTTCCATTCATGCACGCAAAACAAACCTCATCGTTCATAAATACATAACGACATGAGCGCTAAATAAATTCAGCGTGGGACTGACATTAGAAGGGACATCTCGGGTGACTTGCCAGGTAAAGGCCAATGAATCCTATGTGTACGCCTGTCATCTGTGCCCACGTGTGTCATTAAAATTTACTGGAGAGGTGAAAGTGGTCGAAAGTGTCATTTTAAGAGGGACAGACTGATAGACATGAAAGGCGCTATATCACTCTTTAAAAGTAGCAGTTCTTTAATGGCATAACTAGCATCATAGGCCCCTAGGCAAAGTAGTGGCACTGGGGGCCTCTGTTTTAATAGTGAAACAGAAACGTACATTGGCATCAGAAACCATTAAGGTGGCCCTGCATTTCGCTGGGTGGAGCCATCGATTGACAAAGAACCATTTCATACTGGGAAGGGTTCTTCTCCAGGTTCTTTGAAAGGTTCCTAATATGTGGACAAAGCCGACCTCTTTATAGTGAGTGGCCCGTGTCATTGTCTACAGCCGGAGTCCTTCTGACATCAGGAGGCCATTGGGATTTCACAAATCTGCTGTTATTATCCAATCATAGCTGTTTAAGGAAAGTGTTAGGGATATCTAATGTGAACAGTTTGTCTGGGAACCAAATATGGTCCCCCTATGGCGTCACTCTGGCAGAAGTGCAGAAAGATATGGGAGGTGCTATGTAATAGATGGGCAGAAAGTTGCCCTGTGGCTGGGGGTCTGCATGGGTATCTAGAATTCTGTACCAGTTCAGATCTCATCACTGCTAGAAGGGATCCTACTCAGTTGGGCCCTTAACGTGAAAATTGTGTTTGGGTGCCCTACAATGGCTGACCCCATGCTGTGACCCCCCCCCCCCCCAAAGATCATGCAAAAAGACAATTTCTCCTGGCAGAGAAGACCCTCACCACCTGCTGATGTCTGTGAATCACAGACGTCAAGCTGTCCATCGCATGTGGTCCTAAACAGACCTGCCACTGCTGTGTCCCAAACATGATGGTGCCCTGACATGGGGGGCCTTGTAGAAAAAGCGTTGTGTGTCCAAAATGTCTGCGAATCCCCTTCAATGAAAGTCTGCAACGAGCAACTTAATCAGAACATCTGAAATGTTTGATTTTAAATTGTGTAGCAGAGGGGGACGTCAAGTTGTCCCACACATTGTGGTGGGCACTGTAGTTGACCACAGGAAAAGCATGGCAGTTCTAAGTCAATGCCTGCTGCCCTGAGCGACTGTCCTTGGGCCTCATTTATAGTCCTAGCAAATGCCAGTCTCTCTGGATCTCACGGTAGCTTAAAATCAAAAGGCACCTCAGTGGGTATCGTCGGGATACGTGATAATGAACACGTCTTCTCCTTTGGCATTGCCAGTTAAAGCTGTCACTGTAATGACCCCCGATACAGTAATGACATGGTCCACCATACTGGATCAGTCATCTTGAGACAGTGCCGACATCGTTCATGTGCCAAGGGGATGAAATTAGGTGGAAGGGGTGGGGGTGTCCAGGCTTCATGGTAGCCCCTCCTGTCTGAGTGGTCCCACCAGAGTAACTATGCAAAATCTGGTCCACATGGGTCAAAGTGTTTATGATTGTGAAGTTAACAGACGGACATTGTGTTTTACAGTGTAGATACGCTCACCGGCCACTTTATTAGGTACACCTGTTCAGCTGCTTGTTAATGCAAATACAGTACACCCCCAAAATTCATGGGGGTTACGTTCCTAGAGCACCCGCAAATTCTGAAAAACCGCAATTTTTGGATGTGGTTAAAAAATGCCTTTTCAATGCCTATTTTTATAGTTTCAACCCTAAATACGGTATGCCCCCAAAGCACTTTCATTTCATTGCAAACTCCGCTTAATACCTTAATACATTACCTAAAAACAGAATGTAAAGGTAAACCCGTCTACTGTACAGTACCGTACTGCTGTGTCTCCCGCGGTGCTAGAATGTAAAATACCGATGTTACCGCTATACGTACTGTAATTCATGCAAGCGCGTTTTCTTTGGTATGTACTCTAGTTTTCTTTGTTATAAGCAGAGTAAATACATAATAATTTCATTTAATTAAAATATAGTAAAATGTACGGGTACTCACCAATGATGAATGATGATGATGATGATGATGAAGTAGCTGTGCAGTACGATGCCCAGGATTTAAAACTCCTCGGGTGGCGCCTCTTCTTCACGCGCTTCAGGAGGAGTCGTATCTTTGGACGGGTCGTCTTCTGGTGGGATTTCATGCTGGCTTTTCTTGGTAGGTTTCAGGAACATTGTGATGGGAAGTTGCTACATCGTCTCCTGTAGTGAACTGCTGGTACAATTTCCGTGCTTCCTCACAGATGACGTTACCTTCCAAGGAGATGTTCTTCTTCCTGCAGTCGGTGATCCACAACGCCAAGGCAGATTCCATCCTGACGATATTTTTATTCCTGACGGTCGTTACCTTTTCGTCGCTATCACAGAAACGTACAGATACGGTACTCCAGATCGCTGCTTCGTTCTTCTTTATGTAGCGTGCGGTGCTTTCATTAATGCCATAGTGGCGCGCTACTGCAGCATAACTTTTTACTTCCCGGAGCAAATCCAGTAGTTCAACCTTTTCCTGGAGTGTTTTAAACTTCTTCTGGCGCTTTGGCTCAGTGCCAGAAGCCTTAGAAGGTGCAGGGCGATTCAACGACATCTTGTGCGTTTAAGAATAACAAAATGGAAAACACGAGGACACTCAGCTGGAGACGCGTCACAGGGCAGCAGCCAATCGGCAGCAAGGAGAAATGAATAACGCTCTCGGATTGGCTACTTTCACCATCCCAAACCGCGTTTCCCTCAGCAGTTGCTTCCTGTTCTCTCTACAGCACAGTATTGAAAAACTGCGGTGGATATTTGCGCTTTCCGCAAACAATTAATAAGTTAGGTTCTAAGAAAAAATCCGCGAACAACTGAGTCCGCGAACCCTGAACCGTGTCTTCGCGGGGGTCTACTGTATCTAATCAGCCAATCACATAGCAGCAACTCAATGCATTTCAGCGTGCAGACCTTGTCAAGACGAGCTACTGAAGTTCAAACTGAGCATCAGATTGGTGAAGAAGAAAGGTGACTGAAGTGACTTTGATCCCTGGCATGGTTGTTGGTGCCAGACGGGCTGCTCTGAGTATTTCAGAAACTGCTGATCTACAGGAATTTCCCAACACAACCATCTCTAGGGTTTATAGGGAATGGTCCGAAAAAGAGAAAATATCCAGTGAGCGGCAGTTCTCTGCCTTATCGATGCCAGAGGTCAGAGGTCAATGGCCAGACTGGTTTGAGCTGGCGGAAATGCCACCATAACTCAAATAAGGACTCATTACAAGCGAATTGTGCAGGAGAGCATCTCTGAATGCGCGACACGTTGAACCTTGAAGCAGGTGGGCTACAGCAGCCGGAGACCCCACCGGGTGTCACTCCTGTCAGCTAACAACAGGCAACCGAGGCTACAGTTCACACAATTGGACAACAGAAAACTGGAAAAAATGTCACCTGGTCTTATAAGTCTCCGTTACTGCTGCGACATTCGGATGGTCGGGTCAACCACATGAAAGCATCCTGCCTTGTATCAGTGGTTCAGGCTGGTGCTGTAATGGTGTCTGTGATATTTTCTTGGCACACTTTGGGCCCCTTAGTACCAACTGGGCATTGCTTAAATGCCACAGCCTACCTAAGTATTGTTGTTGACCAAGTCCACCCCTTTATGACTGCAGTGTCCCCTTCTGATGGCACCTTCCAGCAGGATAACCCGCCATGTCACAAAGACTCAGATCATCTCCAACTGGTTTCTTGAACATGACGATGAGTTTACTGGACTCCAATGGCCTCCACAGTCACCAGATCTCAACCCAATAGGGATGTGGTGGACTGGGTGATTCGCATCATGGATGTGCAGCCGACAAACCTGCAGCAACTTCAAGAGGCTATCGTGTCAATATGGACACAAAATCCCCGATGTTTCTACGCCATGAAGAATTACGGCCAGGGAGTCCAACCCGGGATTGGCAAGGTGTACCTAATAAAGTGGCCGCAGAGTGTATACACAGTAGATGGCGCCTGTCATGAGGGACTTGCTGACGATGAATAGTGATGCGGTGATGATCTGCTCGCTCTTCATGTTCCATATGCACGCACTCCAGCGCTGAATATTCACGGTCGGATTTTCCAACGTGTATCCAATTTTATGTTTTCTCTCAAAACGGTTGCCCAAATGTTCGGCTTCTCCTCCGTTCGTGTGAACTTTTTCGCAGCCCGTGGAGGCCGACTTTCCCACGCGTTTCCCACAAATGAGATCCGTTCCCGAGCCCCTAATGAAATGTTAATCCCCCTCAGCCGGGGGTCATAGAGCAGCTGCTTTTGTGTCAGCGAGTAGAGTCACCGTGTTAATATTCACAGGCTGAAATGTCAGCGTGTAAACACGAGTGAAGGTACATGGACACACCTGTCTACCTGCAAAAACATAATTTGATATGTTTATCAGAACATTTACAAAAGAAAGGCACTGCCTTGTGGGGGTCGTTCACATTTTAGATGGAGGGGCAGCGTCACCGTGGCAGCGTGATGAAGATCATTCATTGAAGCCCACACAAGGGAGCCACGCTGTCTGTCTGCAGGTCGGGGGGGTGGCTCGGCCGGACTTTGCTCGAGGGAGGGTTGATGTCTGTTTAACAAGGGTGGACTTGTGCTTGAACCATTGTGGTCGGGCCCCATAACGGTCCTGGGACGGCACTGTACTGGATTGTGTGGTCCCTTGAAGGGACCATTGCTTGGAAAAGGAAGCATTTTGTTCTGGAAAGGGTTCTTGTCGTGTGACGTTAATTCTTTGGGCTTTGAAGAGGTTCTTAACCCTTAAACTGCCACATATTTTTTTTTTTTGGTGGGGGATAATGCACCCCTGGGTGCCAAATACTTTTTTTGCTGCACTTTTTAAGGAAACGTCACAATTCACCCAAAAAAAGTGAAATTTTAATGGAACACATTATTTTTCAGGCAAAGAGCATCGCAATTACTGCAACGCTGATCATTTTACACACTGCCAATGAACTGTTAAAACAGTTGAAATAAACTACTGGAACAATAAGTACAAGGTGCAACTGACGCCATTGATGAAATTCAGTAAATCACCGAGCCAACTGCACTTGAACTGGCTGCACACAGAGGCCAACGGTGATGCCAGCAGGCTCGTCTGGTGCAGTGGCTCAGTCCCAGGGACAGTGAGGCTGATTCGCTCGGGGACGCCAGCTGGCTGCTCAACGATTGGACGGCACAGACTGATCAGCTCTGGCGTGCTGGCAAATTGCATAGGAACCCGACTATAGCCGGTGGCGGCGTTCGATGACTGTACGTCGCCAAAGATACTCAGCTCCGGGGTGCTGGCAAATTGAATATTGGGATCTGACTAAAGCCGGTTCGGGCGGTTTAAGGGTTAAAAATACGAGAATAACGTAAGTGTTTAATGTAAAATGGACAACTGACGGGATACTAACAGATCAAAAAGACCTTACTGTGTACAGCCCAAGTCCTTTTAAAGATTAGGCATTCACAAATCTGTTATCTTCTATGCACTGTGTAAGCAGTAGGTGGCGCCACTGAGCCCCAAACCCCAGACCCAGTAACACCCAAACACGGTTACGGGTTCAAATAATGGATTTTTAATCCTCCAAGCACCTTGTACAACACAGCACAGCCAATGTCCACACAAAATCAAGAATAAGGTGTTCAGGGGTCTTGATGACCCCAAAGCTACTGGTCTGCACAGCAGGGGCCAGATGTCTTGGCAGTGACACAAATGTTGTTTTGCAAACTGTGCTGCTTCAGCATTTTCAGATGATTCTTTCTCACATGTTTCTATGGTTTACTGAAGAACAATTCTAAACAGTTTTCAACGAGTTTCAAAGGCTTTTATTGGCAAACTTATATAATAATTTATATAAAGGGTCAAATGTCAGATGAAGGTCCGCCTGGGCTGTGGGTGACGAGTGTTTACCACCCCGACGTGACTGAGCGCAGGAATGAACTCCGTGACAAAGCTTGGATGAGGTGGGCGTTGACTGCAGTGGCAGCCATTATTCCCTTATAATAGGATTTCTCATTGTCTTTTCTTTTCAGCTTCGTTGTCTTGGACGTACAGTATAGCTTTATGGCAGGTGTCGCTAAAAGACGTGCGTGTTGTAAATAAACTTTGAATTTTCAATAAATGAAACAAAAGCTGGGCGGCACAGTGGCGCATGGTAGCGCTAACTGCCTCGGGGTAAGGAGACCTGAGTTGGCTCTGTGGAGTTTGCATGTTCTCCCCGTGTCTGCGTGGGTTTCCTCCCACAGGCTAAAGACATGCAGGTGAGGTGCTTGGTGTGTGTGTGTGTGTGCCCTGCGGTGGGCTGGCTTTGTTCCTGCCTTGCGCCCTATGCTGGCTGGGATTGGCTCCAGTGGACCCCAGTGACCCTGTGTTAGGAAATAGCGGGTTGGGTAATAACTGACTGACTAAACAAAAGCTGATGTTTACGTCTGCATGCAGAAGAAATCTCCAGCACAGTAAACGGCTCCTTGTGTGGCGCGCACCTTTGTCAAGTTGGATTTTTATTCCAGTTCTTTTCTCACTGTGACAGAGAATCTATAAATTCGATTGCTTTACCTCTCCCTCTCTCTCTCATGCCATCACGATGAAGGAGCATCTCACACACACCATGGACTGAAAAGACCCCACTGAGAATCACAATGTGGCAGCCATATTGAGACGGGCATGAGGCCTGCCCTGAAGAAAGCCACAAAATGATGACTTCGCTAAAGACATTTTAGTTAACTAACAAGTCTGAGTGCCGCCTGAAACTACACATCCACATTTATCAGGTTGTATGGTTGCCAATATTCAAACATACTTTGTGTATTGTTATTATTTTATTAATTTTATCAATAATGCATTATTTAAAGTTGTAACTTAACTCCTGCTTGTCTTTTACTCTATATAATGACCTGAGGTTATAGGCGTAGAAGGGAAGGTGGGCAGAAGTTATAAAGTCCGATACCTTAGAAACAGTGGTAAGTCTGTGGCATATGAGGCGTTCTGACAAAGGCTACACAACGAAGAATACAGAAGGGGACAGTGGAGTAATAGAGAGCTCTACCAAGACAAATTCAGTCCGTTCTTTACGTATATCACATTCAGTGCTGCCAAAACAATACGATACGGCATAGGATACATTCTTTTGGGCAGAGCTGGAAACAACAACCACATTTATTTATATAGCACATTTTCATACAAAAAGTAGCTCAAAGTGCTTTACATAATGAAGAAAATAAAAATAAAAGACAAAATAAGAAATAAAAATAAGACGACATTAGTTAACATAGAAAAGGAGTAAGGTCCGATGGCCAGGGTGCACAAAAAAAAACAAAAAAAAAAAAACTCTAGACGGCTGGAGAAAAAAAATAAAATCTGCAGGGGTTCCAGGCCACGGGACCACCCAGTCCCCTCTGGGCATTCTACCTCACATAAATGAAAATGAAACAGTCCTCTTCGTAGTTAGGGCTTTACGGAGTCACTTGATGTTGAAGGCCATACAGACTTCTGGCTTTTAATCCATCCATCATTGTTGGAACATCACGGTGCTTTGAGTAGACGGTGGTAACACAAGCCACCACCAAAAAGGATACCGGAAAAGGAAACAGAAGAGAGAGTAGAGGTCAGTACAGATTTTAGAGCCACCATGAATAGTTATTATAATGAGTTGGATATACAGGGCATCAGGATTTTAATTACAGTGAAGTTATAAGAAGGCCATGTTAAAGTAATGTGTTGTCAGCAGTTCTTTAAAGTGCTCCACCGTATCAGCCTGGCGAATGAATTCCTATTGGCAGGCTATTCCAGATTTGAGGTGCATAACAGCAGAAGGCCGCCTCACCACTTTTAAGTTTTGTTCTTGGAATTGTAAGGAGACACTCATTTGAGGATCTGAGGTTACGATTTGGAATATAAGGTGTCAGACATTCCGATATACAGTGGTGTGAAAAACTATTTGCCCCCTTCCTGATTTCTTAT
>JANRMT010062851.1:1776684-1802460 GCA_026402145.1 Polypterus bichir lapradei | reverse complement strand
GGGCCATGTAGGTTTGGATTTTTTTTCTCCCTAAATAATAAAAACCATCATTTAAAAACTGCATTTTGTGTTTACTTGTGTTATATTTGACTAATGGTTAAATGTGTTTGATGATCAGAAACATTTTGTGTGACAAACATGCAAAAGAATAAGAAATCAGGAAGGGGGCAAATAGTTTTTCACACCACTGTATATATATATATATATATATATATATATATATAGTACAGTACCTGCCAAATAATACAAAGAGTACACCGCATGTCTTTCGCCCTAATTGGGGCTTTTCAGGTGTGCACACCTAAGCTTCCTCATATGGCGGTTGAACATTGGACATCAACGTTACGCCACAAAGGCTGCTTCGTTTATTTTGCAGGATTAATATTTTCATTACGGTCAACTAATGTGGAACTAAAATGAATAATATACTGTAATGTCAAATTGTACTGCATGCACAGTTCCGATCGGGCCGTGCCGTAAAGTGGATATTTTTGTTTTTAATGTTTTTTTCATTAAGCGCATGCGGTGTGTGTCACTACCTGATTCCCGTTGCCGGCCCGATCTGCGTGCGCGTGCGTACTGAAAGGCTACGTCATCACACACTTTACGGTGCTGCCCAATCTGTTTAACGCATGCGTCAATGCTTGAAGGCGGTCTCCGGCGACTGTGGAGGTCACGTGTTTCCGCTTACTGTGGAGCTCCACAGTGGCTGCAGCCAGGTGCTCTTGGTTTTTTTTGCCTTCACACCTGAGGATTGACAAGATGAACTCTGACATCACTTCCACATCTCAACAGGAAGTCCCACCTCTTGCACCCGGTTAACCTGAGGCTTGCCTCTGAAGAAGAAGCAGCGCATCAATGTGATTCAGCCTTTTTTTTTTTCCTTTTTTGCTTTAAACCTGCCAATTAGAAAAGGGACCACCACTGGTGATGCTTTGTCATTTGCTTCATCACCCTGGCTTTACATTACATTGCATTGTATATGGATGTGTGCATGCATATGTCTTTGTTATATGCCATTTGGGATTCTTAAAAGCTGTGTTAATTTGTGTGATGCGCCATCTGTTGGAATGACAAACGCAATGTGTTTTATCACTACAAATGTTTGTGATTTGCCATCTGTTAAAATGATATACTGTATATAACGCACATGTCTCTGTTATACGGCATTTAGTATGGAATTTGTTAAAGCAGTGTTAATGTTTGTGATGCACCATCTGTGGGAATGACCAATGCAATGCATTTTATTACTACAAAAGTTTGTGATGCACCCACTGTTTGCACTGCACATGTCTCTGTTATACACCATTTGGTATGGGATTTGTTAAAGTCAGTAATATCCAACTGCAGAGCTGCATAGCCATATGTCACCCAAGATCTAGACCAGCAGTTCTAGGTCCACAGTTTTTGGACAGAAGTTAATGTTGGAGGATAGTATTGTTAGCGTGTAATATAAGTGTTTAAGATTAGGGGTTACTTAACATTAAGGGTTGGTGTTGGAAAGGTTTGATACTCTTAGCATGTCAATCAATGTAATTTGTGCAGACCTTCACACTTCTGTCACCAAGCTGCTGGTCTAGATGGGGCATGACATCACTTCCATCCTGAAACTGCTGGTCTAGAACTGCGGGCGTAGACCTGTGGTGATTTATGGTGCTGTAGCTCTGTTGGTGGATGTATCTCCTAAAAGCAGTGTTAATGTTTAGGAGGCGCCATCTGCTGGAATGTCAAATGCAATGCATTTTAGTACTACAACTGTTTGGGATGCGCCACCCGTTGGAATGATAGAAATATATCAATAGGACAGACACACAGATACAGAGACGCACAGCCACTTGTCCTTTTATTAAGGTGGATATTTATTGATCTATTTACGGAAACCGTAGAGCACTTTGGTCAATTGTTGTTTTAAATGTGCTACATGAATAAAATTGACTTGACACAGAAACACTAGTTGTTATGATGTAAGATTTTGCATATAACTTGATAAATGTTTTGTATGTCTTTATTTGTAATTTAGGCAAAGCAATGTAATTTAGTGTTACTTCGGTGAGAGGCATTCGTGTTTACCCCCCCTTTTACGACTAAGTTTCTTTGTAATTTTACGACAGGATTTGGGGGATGTGTCTTAACCAGTTTGGCGAGTGTTTCTTTCTCTCATCCCCACACAAAGCCAGGTTAGTTTAACATATGGTCTTGGGGGGGGGTTGCAGGTGTTAAGATGTTCAGTTTCCCCCATTGGTCTGAGGTATGGCTGTTTGGAATTGGCTTGTCTCAGAGGCCTTTAAGTACCATGATGTCCTATTGGCTGTAGGGGTTGGACAGAACATCTACAAATGTACGTGCTTAACGTCACAATATCTCTCTTGCTAACCTGTGATGATGTAGAAGTATCTTTCTCTTGCTAACAACTGAAGACCATCACACCTTGAACTGAAGACAACACAATGAAGAGCACAGCTTCAGCCATTTTGAACAGACATGTGGCTAAAAGCTGAGCACTAATGATGCCTTAACTAGAGACATTAAGTAACTACACGTCTGTGTGCCACCTGAATTACACATCACCATTTTATCAGGTTGTATGGCTGCCAATATTCAAATGTACTTTGCATTTTGTTATTATTTATGAATATTATCAGTAATACATTATTTTATGTGTAACTTAACTCCTGCTTGTCTTTTTACTACATCTAATAGCCTGAGGTTATAGATATAGAAGGGAAGGTGGGGATAAGGTAGAATAATACCTTATAAAGAGTGGTAAGTCTGTGAGATTAGGCATTCTAAGGCTACATATTAATAATACAATAGGGGAAAGTAGAGCAAAAATATATATATTACTCTACCAAGATAAAACACTAGTGAAACGACACTTTTGTCCATCTGAAACCCTAGTGTTGGATCTACTATGGAACTAATCAAGCTTGAGTTTCAAGACCCCTAATCCCAGAGGGGCCTCAGGAATGACTTTAGTCCACATTGCTTAAACATTTTGGATGTCTACTGTATAAGAAGTTTATATATATGTATATATATAAATATATATATATAATAGAGTGTAATTCGTTACATTAATTTTAAGTGTAGTGGTTACATTTTTAGTTGCGGTGAACTGTTTATTAAAGAAGAAGATTAAAGAAGGGGTCCCAATAACAGTTCGAGCTTCAGGGCCCACCATGTTTCAAACCCCTTCCCCACACTTGGCCACACATACGTGCACACAGCCTGAAGATAACGCTTACCGTAGACCTTGAGCTCCGTGCCCGTGCCGTTTTCCATTACATTTCCATCACCGAGCACACTGCAGTAATACACGCCGCTGTGCGCGAGGGTCACCTTCGGCTGGCGGTAAGTGGCGGTGAGTTCCATTCTTTTGCCACAGGCGATGCCTTCTGTGTTGAGGTATTCCACTGCTTTGCCAGTGTGCTGCCTCGACCACTGCACTCGCACGCTCTTCATGTCGTACGGCTTGGATATGTAGCACTTGAACTTCACGGTCACTCCGCTCTTGACCCCGATGTACCTCTGCCTTTGGTTCACTTGCACTTTCCCCAGAACCATGAAAACTAGAAAGAGAAAGCACAGGCAGGAGACATTGAGTCCCTCGAAATTGGCTCATTTGGTTACATTTGGCGCGATTTAGGGGTCATGTTATAAAATGGCACTATAAAACTGACCGTGATGCAGGTTTAATGTCGGACATTAACATTACTCGGCATATACAGTACAGTTTTTCAAAAGAGATGCTGAATGCCAACAATTTTAGAAAACTCTAAATTTCTGATTTTCGAGTGTCAAAATACTCGTACGCCAAAACAAAGGATCACACATATGCCCTGAAAAGTGAAGCATACGCACATTTCTGCGCAATTTACCTTAGAAATCACAGACATCTTGCAAATGTGCCTTTGTGAACGCACCTCAGGGTCCCACCTTGAAATGAACGGGCTAATCAACCTCATGCATTTTTACATTTGATACCCAATTTTTATTGTTGGATTTTGTGCTTTTGAAATTTAATTTCAGAAAAGCGAGCTTAAATGTGAGGGATGTTCAAAAGGTTTCTGCACTTTTTAATCTCTATTTATTAAGAATTTCACAAACAAATTACTTCACTTTTCTAAAAAGTCACCTTTGTTTTTGATACAATTTTCCCAGTGTCGTACCTACTTTTTAATGCCCAATTCCTACTATTACTACCCGCCTTCACAGTTTCCAATGAAAATATAAAAGTGCAGAATATTTTTGAACATCCCTCATAGGCCATTTTAATACTGAATCCATTTTCCTTTTTATGAAACGTAATATCACACTTTCTGCGGTGGGCTGGCACCCTGCCTGGGGTTTGTTTCCTGCCTTGCGCCCTGTGCTGGCTGGGATTGGCTCCAGCAGGCCCCCGTGACCCTGTAGTTAGGATACAGAGGGTTGGATAATGGAGGGATGCATAATCAGACTTTTGAAATTTCATATTGAGAATTTGAAATTGGATATCAAGTTTATAAAATAGAACTCACACTGTAACAATATATCTAATATAATATAATCTAATCTAATATAATATATCTAACTATATATCTATATAACTATATATCACTATATACAGTGAGGGGATTGTACTAATAAGTCCAAACAGTTCTACAAGTATCACTTGATGGACTGATTGAGTGTGTTTAGAGTCCTATAACAAGGCGTATGGACAAAAGCGGAAATGTGCGTACGCACAAAAAAATCCAGGTGCATAAATCTGTGCGTTCGCCAACTTCCACGTTCTTCTGCTACATAAAACCCGGTCAGCGTGAAAAGTAACGCTCGTGCACGCGCCTGCTGTCCTGCCCCAACTCCTCCTAGAATTGCACCTCTTTGAATATGCAAATCAATATAAATAGCCCTTAAGCTCAGCGTTCTGTGAAAAGACAATAGCAAAAGCACCAGGGAAAATAGAAGAATTTCAGCGAATACCAAGTGGAAGCAAAGAAAAACTTACTATTTGTTGGTTTAAACAGTGGGATAAACAACAAAAGGCAGCTGATCGAGGGACATGGCGTGTCGGAGAAACTCGAAAGCTCAAATTCACAAAGTCGCACAGTGCCGGAAGTCACCGTGAAAAGGCGAGTCATAGCCCACCGTCTGAGTGTCAAATGAAAGCTTATAAGGGTACAGAGAAAAAAAAAGGCACACAGTGGGGAAAAAGCACGAAATGTCAACTTCAATCTCGAAATTAATTAATCAAGTAGTTTATTTGGTCATTAAAGTAGAACATCATAAACTTCATCTTAAAATCGTTTAATTAACCAGTTTCTCAAATCACCTCGTAATTAAAGTAGCACGTTAAATGCTTTGTTTTGTATGTGATCTTCTATGTGCTCTGTGTGTGTGAATCACTACTTGTTTCTTAAACCGACTCTCTTCCTCCGACTGGACACAGAATCCATGACATTCGTGATATTACAGCTCTCTGAATAACCAAAATACTGAGATGTATACGTGATATCATTTTCATGTTATTAAACATGGGTTTCACGGTGGCGCAGTGATTGTTCATGTCTCACGCAAGATGCTTGCTGCGCCGTGCACGACCTTCGATGAAATACTTTATTGCTGCAGTGCGGTCTCTTTCTAATGTACTAACCTCCAATTCCTGTCCTTCCTTTTCTTTCTCCAAATACCCAATCGCCACACAATCAGCTCTGTAACAGACGTTAAACCATCTGTAAGCTTAGAATGCCGATTCTTCAAAACTTTTAAGGAACATCAAAATATCTTCGTAGTATGTGTTTAATTATTCTGTCCTTCACGAAAGTCTCAGCAAGAATACAGCGTGAGGCAGGAACAATACGTGAACGGGACGCCAGCGGCTCGCTAGCACTGAGCCACCGCGTCCTCACATGTTTAATTATTAACAATATAGATTATTTAAATGAAGTTAACATTTTATCTGTATAATATAATCAACATATTTTGCTGCATTTCATCTTAAAAATGATATCGTCATCATATGTAAATACGCGCTTTATGAAGTGGCTCAGGTTGTGTAATATTATAACTGTATTGTGATTGTACTAATAAGTCTAAACAGGTCTACAAGGAGCACTTGATGGGCTGATTGAGTGCGTTTAGAGTCCTTGGGATGAAACTGTTTGTGAACCGCGAGGTCCGCACAGGAAAGGCTCTGAAGCTTTTGACGTATGAGAGCAGTTCAAATAGACTGTGCGCATGGCTGAGGCAGCGTGTGCTTGATGCTGTATCCCGATAATTCTCTTTCTGATCAGCTGCTGTAGAGCTGTGATTCACACTCAGATACAGTGATATGAAGACTCTGAGTGGTGCAGTGAGAGTAATAGGGAAAAAGATGATCTGATGTGGCAACTCCTAACGGGAGCAGCTCTAAGAAGAAGAAGAAGATGCAGTGAGAGTAACGACACTAAAGCAGCTGTGGTATTTAGAATAGTTTGACAATCCCGTGGACCGTTCTATTGTTACTGGTTAATTACAATCAGATGCATTAAACTAATAAACAATATGCAGTTAATTTAAATGTTTTTATAAAGCCGCGTCAGGGGTGTGGATCTAAAAAAGAAAAGGTAACCACACAGGAACAGTAGCACTGCTTTGACGATGAGTGCCGCCCGTCTGCAAAATCGAGCGGAGATCTTGAGTACGCCAGGGTATGAGCTACCGTGGAAATGTGCGTAGCTTTACGCCAAGTTCAAGTTTTATACATCGTGATTTGAGCGTGGAAACGGGCTTACCCAACATTTTTTTGCGTACACACCGTTTATACACGAGGCCCCTGAACTGGTAAAGAAGACTCCTAAAGGGAATTTGACAAAGCCGGAATATCTGAATTCGGAAAACCGGTGAACAGACTCATCAAGAGAAAGAAAGATGAAGATAGAAGATAAGGGAAACCTTGCCGAGTCTCACTCAAAAATGTTAAAATGTCTCATCGGTGGCCTCGTTTATAACACTTAAGTACACACAAAAACAGCCGCAAAATGTGCGTACGCACCATTTATAGATGAGGCGCCTGGATTTGGGCCGCTGATCTCATTCTGCCTTGAGGACCCTTCTCAAGGTAACACCTGACTTGATAGGCTCAGAATGAAATGGGTCTTTAGTCAAGATGTGGAGCTACGAGGTACCCAGTAAAGCGCCATGGAAGCTGCAGGATTTGCAAGATGGTGACGTTTACGTCAAGTGCGACTCCCTCTGAACACGCAGGGGACCTCAAGTTTCTCCTGAGCTGTTCTCCCAAAGCCCGATTCCTTTCTTCCTTTTGATTATTTGCAAACCTCCCCTTGTCTTTTACTCTTCTCTGTGTCCAACATGCCAGTCTGCCCATTTTGAAATAATAGCGCAGCCCCCACTTAATTTGCTCCAACTGTGGTGGGCAGGAGCACATCCTGGTGACACGGGGTGCAAGGCAGGAACCAAACATGGACGTGGGTGTTGGTCCGTCAAAGGACCCAATCAGGGACACTTGGGGGAGGTGGGGGGCAATTTGGAAGAACCAAAAGCACAACTGTTTGGGTATTTGGGTGGGGGGCACGGGGAGAGCATGCACAGTCCACACAGCTCACTTGTAGGGGCAGCACTTGAGCCAAGAGATGGCTAAAGTAAAAGTCCGACAAAGAATGAGTGGGCACACATTGCCAGCCTCCATTTCAGCTTTGATTGTTTTTGTTTTCCTGTGTGTGTCTTTATGTGTCGTCAAAAATAAAGTTTGTATTTGCATTTTGCCTGAGGATGTAATTGTTACAGCTCTCTATGAAAGGCGCTATATAAAAATGAACTGAATCAAACTGAAGGGAGCAGTTTCACTTTGTCTTGTGTCCTTCACACACCAGCTCGGCATGCTGGGATCAGAAGACACAACTAAAAGACCCCCTCACCTCATCACCATCCCACACCCACTCCACTGCCAGACCTTTGCATTTCTTTTTATTTTTATCGTTTTTTTTTTTCTTTTCACACACCACCTGCTCCCGTCTCACTTCCCCTTTTTCTAAGAGGTAAACAGGAAGGCGCTCGGCAGACATGAGCTCTCACATCCGAATGCTCGTTCGTCGCCGCGGTGGATCTTCTCAAACGTTGTAACGGCTCCACAATCAGAAACAAGCAGGCAGTTTTTGAGACTCCAAATTACGAAGACCTGCCAGGCAACATCGAAACCTGAAATGTGGGTGGGTTTTGGGGCTCGGGGGGCATCACTTTGGCTTCCTACTCAGGACGTGCAGACGAAGGTTAAGCCCCTGGTCCAAACACAGTCTGTGTGGAGATGGATGGCATGGCGTTTTCCTAAATCCCAAAGGCATTCCCGATAGTCCCATCCTGAGCTGGGGTCTTAGCTTGCATCGTATTCTCCCCAGGTCAGTGCCAGGGCAGTTCTTCAGGGCGATGCCATAGGGCAGCAGTATTTGCGACCCGAGTTTTCATAATAGTTTTAATCACGCCCCCCAAATGTTTTTTTTGAAAGGAGTCCACTAATACCAATTTGTTCTTTTTTTAATTAATGATATATCATAGATGCATATTTTATTATACCTACTTAACTTTTATCGACATTTATCTAACTCTATATTTATTTTTCTAGTATCAGAATGTAGTTCAAGTTAATTTATTTTGGTTCCAATAGATGTATTTTTCATATTTTTGATTCTTGTTTTCTTTTTTTCACATCTTCGCGCCCCACAGGTTGAGAATCACTGCCTTAGGGGAATCCTTTTTGCTTCCTTAGAGGACCATCCACATGAAGCTTCCAGAAAGATCCTTTTTGGTTATTTAGCTCAGTAGCAGGATTAGGATTCCGAGGTCCCATACATTTTTATTTCCTAACCTGTTTAATCCAGACTGGTGATTTGGGGGGCACTGGAGCCTATCCCATCTAGGATGGGGCACGAGGACGTCACAGGCTGAACACACACACACACACACACCCACCATATACACACTCAGGGGCCAATTTAGGACCTCCGATTCAGCTGACCTGCATGGCTCTGGAAAGTTGCAGAAAACACGCAAAGACACGAGGAGAACATGAAAACTCCACACAAGGACAACCCAGGATGTGAAACCCGAGTCTGTAAGGCAGCAGCACTGCCACTGGGCCACCCATATAATAATAACAACAACAATAAGAATCATTTATTTTTATTATCATTATTATGAATAGATTTGTGAGATACAAGTGGGTTCCTGGTGGCACGGGGGCGCAGTGGGTAGCGCTGCCGCCTCACAGTTAGGAGACCCGGGTTTGCTTCCCGGGTCCTCCCTGCATGGAGTTTGCATGTTCTCCCCGTGTCTGTGTGGATTTCCTCACATGCAGGTTAGGTGCATTGGCGATCCTAAATTGTCCCTATATTATGTGCTTGGTATGTGTGTGCCATGCAGTGGGTGGCACCCTGCCCAGGGTTTGTTTCCTGCCTTGTGCCCTGTGTTGGCTGGGATTGGCTCCAGCAGACCCCCGTGACCCTGTAGTTAGGATATAACTGGTTGGATGATGGATGGACTGGGTTCCTGATTTTTAAAGGACTCTCGCTTCATACAATCACACAGGCAGCTGAGCCCACCTTATCACGACCCCACTCTACATGAAATATTTCTGTTCTGCCCCCATTTTAGGAATCTTCTCAAATCCTTGAAGACCCGACTTCATTTTCAATTCAAAGAAGCCACCCCCAGAATCAAGTGGGGCTTCGTCAAACAATGGAGTAACGGGGAACCACACAGCCCAGTAAAGAGCCATTAAAGAACAGGAGCTTGTAAGCATGCAGCTCAAGGGGGTCATTTAGTCGGAATAAGAAACCCCCGGACTGGCGAAACCCCCCCATATCACAACAAGCTCCGTCCACTAGTGAACGTGCTGTTACTTGTTTGGTTGACTTCATCACGGCATGCGTCTTGTCATTTCCATGTGGACATGCGACTGCTGGAGACCCTTCGGCTCGCTTTACGACAATAAGCAGGGCCGAAAATGGATGAGTGCTTGAAGGAGCTTTGAACTCAACAAGCTCGAAATTATTTACGGAAGCCATTCTTCCATTCCCCAATGCTGTGGCTTCCCGTAACTCTAAAACTGGAGTAAGCGGGGTCTCTAAATGGATGAATGGATGGACGTGTCTGTCTGCCCTTCGTTCAACAAACCCTTAAAATGTTTACACACACAGAGAGATAAATAGACAAGTCAATGTGAAAGGCACTATATAATAGACAGATAGGGGACCGTATAAATAAATAGATATCTGTACACAGGAATGACACCATAGAAAAAGTAAACAGAGAGAGAGTGGGTGAGGAGAAATGCACTATATAGTCAGATGAATGGACTTTATTTGTCCCAAAGGGAGAATGGAAATTTACACAAGCTCAAGAATGCGCCACCTGTTGGAAACAATGCAGGATGGCGCTCCCTTAATGCCTCATTTAGATGAGTCTTGTTATAAATGCGAGCATTTACGTTCAAAGTCCATCCATCCATTCATTATCCAACCCACTATATCCTAACTAGAGGGTCACGGGGGTGTGCTGGAGCCAATCCCAGCCAACACAGGGCGCAAGGCAGGAAACAAACCCCAGGCAGGGCGCGCGCACACACACACACTATTTAGAATCGCCAATACACCTAACCTGCATGTCTTTGGACTGTGGGAGGAAAGCCACGCAGACACGGGAATATTACGTTCAAAGTATTTCCAATAATCAATTTTTCGATGATTTTTTTTAGATTTCATTCTGTCGCGTGTCGCTTGTCTGAGCGTTATCCGTGCGTTATTATATTCTGCACGAGCTCTTCATTGCGGCACGCGACAGAATTAAATTTAAATGAATAATACGTAGTGAACTCGTGCACGTCGGTCCGATAATAAGATGCTACAGAAGGCCAGCTATAACAGCAGTACTCTCTCTGCCAGACGTTAGAACTTTCAGATGATTCCGAATCCTGAGCGTATCTGTCGCGTCCTGTCCGATCATCGATAGAAGGGCTTGCGGGGGCCGAGCTTTAATTATAATAAACTTTTCTCCCCACCAGGTTGCCGCTACCATTTTTTTTTTTTTTTCATTATTCCTGAATGAATGAACGAATTTCTCAATGATCCTGGGTCATAAGTTTTCCATTAAGACCAAGATCAAAGTTCCAGAGAACCCACGCGTGACAGGCAGGCAGACTTTAGTGTTTTTATAACGTTAGATGTCATTCTGTGCAGCGTGTGGCAAATGTCTTGTAAGTCACCCGTCTGTGTGAGCTTAGATTCTCTGCACAAACTATTTGGTCTAATAAGACATTTGCGGCACGCTGCACCGAATGAAGAGAATTTGTATTAATATTAGTCTCCTAAAAAACCGTTTAGTGCAAAGAAAAATATAAAGCGTTTGGCGTATTAAAAGGACGCGTCGTCTTACCGGGCGCGATGGTCATCTGCAGGACAAGCGCTTCAACCAGGACGCGCAGCTTGAACACTCTCAGCGCCATTGTGTCCCAAAGTGCCTCACCTGGGGACAGCAGGTCGCAGCTTTTTAGCCCCCCTGTCGCTGCACTCGCCACGCTTCGCGCGCACTTCCTCCTGTGAAGCTGAAGTTAGCAGCGCGGGGCCTCCCCCACCCTGGCAGGCTCATTTGCATAGACAACATTGTTTTTTTCTGTCCTTTAATTTTCTTCTTATAGTTTAAATTTTCTTTTCTGTTGTAATTCTGCTTACATTCGTCACCAAATCAATACCCACGGGTTGCTCCAAAAATTGTTGTGGGGGTCCCTTTTCGCCTTATTAGGGGCTTTTTTGTTGTACGGCTACAAAGCAATGCCATTACACGACAGACCACCGTCCATCACTTTCTCCATCAGGTATAGGAAGACCCATTGAAGAAGCGAGAGAAACCCACAGGGGCACAGAGAGGACATGAACACATGAGACAGGCTGGAATTTGAACCCAGGCCTTTGGAGCTGAGAGACAGCAGTGCTAACCTCTGTGCCGCCTAAAAGTTCAGTGCTAATTCAGGTCTAGTTTTTTGAACTTCTCTTATCCATTACACAGTTGTCATCTTTGATACTTTTGCTGGTCTATTTGGGTAACAATGGCAAAAGATGACCCAAAGAGATTTTCTTGATATTTGTGTAGTAAAAGAGAAGACCTGGAGGAAGAGATGACTGTTAGGAACAGTAAAGGTGAGCTGAAATATACAGACAGTGCGATAACGAATGCTTTAAACTTGTAGGTTATTGAAGTATAAACCGCAAGAAGTTGATAACCTCCCAAAAGTAACAGGGACTACTAAGGACATACTGAGTGACCTGGGAATTGTAGCGGGAGAAGAGCTGTGAGGATTAAATTGGCTGAAACTTCACAAATCACCAGTAAGTACAGGCCAGTAAGTTTAATGTGCATCCCATGTAAATTAATGGAAGGAAGAAGAAGATCAACCCACACATGTCAGGTTGTGGAGTGTTTGGGGGCCGTCAGCATGGGTTCAGATGAGGCGTCTCTAGATTTAGTGCTTATTCAGGAGCTTAAACCCCCTCCTTGATAAAGCCATTACCTCATTATAATGGAAAAGTGGAGTGGGAGGGTGTGGAAGGACAGCCCGTGGACACAGACAGACACCAGAATGTCCAAAACACACACGTTTATTAACACACAGTGCCACAATGCCTTATCACCAACAGTCTCGTCTCTTTTCTTATTCTTTCTCTTTCTCTGACCTCCACTCCCCTCCTCACAAGCTCCGCCTCCTTCCTCCCAACTCCAGTTCGTCTACTGGAGGGAGGCGGCCCCTTTTATAATGACCCGGATGGGCTCCAGGTGGTCCGTCAGACGAGCACCCGGGTGCCCCTGGGATTTATTCAGGCAGCACTTCCTGGTGTGGCATAAGTGCTGCAATCCAGGGTTCCATAACCGTCTGGGCACCCCCTGGTGGTGGCCACGTCCTTCCATAGGGATGAGCTTCCCAGCTCTGTTCCAGTGGCCCCCAAGCAGACCCGGGTGGCTGCCCTCTTGTGGCCCAGGGGGAGGTATAGACCCTCTCGTGGACCGTCCGGGCATCCCATCTGAGTAGGGTCCCCAGCCGTCTGGCACCGGGTTAAGGTAGTTTTTGATCTGCTGGCAATTGGGGGGGGGGGGGCCTTTTTGATCTACGGTTGTGTTTTCACATGGTTAACGGGGGGGGGTTCCCCATGAAGTTTTTGTGCTGTCGACAACATTTTAAATGCAATTATACATTCATTGGAAGGGTAGGAGGGAGTGTTCCAATCGATCGGGGGCTAAACTCCTGAGATCACAGGCTGAAACCCTGGAAGCCCACCCTTAACAGTGCCACTAATTCAGTCAGTCAGTCAGTCATTATCCAACCTGCTATATCCTAACTACAGGGTCACGGGGGTCTGCTGGGGGCAATCTCAGCCAGCACAGAGTGCAAGGCAGGAACAAGCCCTGGGGAGGGTGCCAGCCCACCGCAGGGCACACACACACACACACACACACCAAGCACACACCAGGGACAATGTAGAATCACCAATCCACCTAACCTGCATGTCTTTGGACTGTGGGAGGAAACCGGAGCACCCATGTACAATACATAGAAAACAAAAAGGCCGTGTGCCCCGTGTTTTCTCTCTCAGGTGGACGTTAGCATATCATAATCTCTTGGATGAATAGCAGGAGTCTTCTGAATACGACCGACATTAGAAAATACCGGAAATTATACGATAAGGTCAAGTGCCGACTTATCCACGGGGGAACTTAAACGCAATACGACAGTTTGAATAGAATATGCATTTCTTTCATAGTTACAGGCAGTGGTGTAGCCTTTTCCCCTGTACGTTGGTATGAGGTAGAACTTTCTTGCTAAAATTAAGGGACTTAAAAGACTCATTTTCACAATAGACATATGATTGGTGTTGTGTCTGCAACGGAAAAAACACACAAGACCAGTTGCTTCTCCAAACTCTTCACTCACTAATGTTTTCTTACAGTGCGTGTCCTCCAGTTGTCACATGGAGCAAATCAACAACCAATCCCCTCTGTGTATTTTAATGACCCTCCCAACATCACAATAGGCTTACAGTTTTCTGACCGTTCTTAAATGGTTCAGAGCAGAGGTCATAGACATAGAATTACTGGACACCGCGTGACCAGCAGCATCGTACGTCAATGTCACCGCCATATTGCGAGTGGCACTGCCGCGGAGTGAAGTAATGAATAATGTGCTGCTCTGGTTCTTTGAAAGGGTTCACAAGGAGAAAAACGTTGAGAATCGCTGCACTAAGGGTTATCTGACTCCAGTCAAGTACACCAGGTGACAAAAACCCTGCAATCCAATTGGCTGTCCAGCAGAGCAGCGCAGGTCTGCAGTTGGACCTATCATATTGTGTCTCTACTTTAACAGACCTTAAGCCCCGCCCCCTTGGTGGGAGGAGGCATAGACACAGAATTACTAGACGGCGCATGACCAGCAGCATCATAAGTCAACATTGCCGCCATATTGCGAGTGGCACTGCTGTGGAGTGAAGTAACGAATAATGTGCCACTTGGGTTTGTACAAACCGCTGTACACTCCAAACCAGAGCCCGGGGAGGATTACGTTTCATAGGTAAGGCTGAACGATTGTTTTAGTTATATTTGGCCATTAGAAAATCCCGTTTTATAATCTTAACTTTAGCTACGCCAGGCTAAGCTAGTAAAGCTGTGCATTTATGTGCTCAAGTGAGCCTCCAAACAACGTTTTGGTTAAACGTATTTAGTCACTAAACTGTGTAGATTGTTGTTAGCTGTTAACATTTCTGAAACTCTGAAGGTTTCCCAAAGAAATCCACCTCAGGAAGCATTGGGAGGTCAGGTAGACGAGATTTGGAGGAAGCTGTCCTGTGACGTGTGCCGTGCCAGTTTGGTAACAGACGCTGTACCACTGGCATCATATGATCAAAGCTACCACTCACTCACATTCAAAAACATCTGAGGGTCCAGTCAAGGTGGTCACAGTAGCTGAGCGTGTTATCTGACAGTCGACATGAGGGCAAGCTGTCAGTGGATCTTTGATCAGTCAGTTTGTTCGGGCTGAGATTGGTTCAGACATCGAGGAAACACAGTTTGAAATTGACAGCCATCATTTGATGCTCACGTCTTTAGTCGTCTCTGTCTTCCACAAACTAAGGCGGCACCACATTGACAGACTGAATCCTCTCAAATTACAGGATCTGAGTGAGCGAGAGGAGTGCCAGTCTGGAGGAGATCAGTGAGGTGTGGAGAGCTTTAAATGTTCAGAGCGGGATTGTGTGTCGTATTCAGTAGTGAACAGGGAGCCAGTGAAGTCGAGAGAGAATCGGTGTGACGTGTTCAGTGGAGTTAGAACAGCAGGTTATTATCCTGGCAGCAGAATTTTGAAGAAGTTGTAAGCGATGGGCCCTGTGGTGGGCTGGCGCCCTGCCCGGGGTTTGTTTCCTGCCTTGCGCCTTGTGTTGGCTGGGATTGGCTCCAGCAGACCCCCGTGACCCTGTAGTTAGGATATAGCGGGTTGGATACTGGATGGATGGATGTAAACGATGAATATGTTTTTGTGGGATGCCAGATAGAATAGCATTACAGTAATCTATACGTGAGGTGACTCGGGCATTAGCCGATACTTCAGTACTGTGTTGGGTAAGAAGACGAAGTCTAGAAATGTTTTCGGAGATGGAAGAAGGCAGTCCGTGAAATGCTACTTATATGGGAGGAATTATTTAATAATAATAATAATAATTATTTAATAATTGCCATTATTAGTGTATAAATGGATATAAATAATTGCATTTAAACGATTCGTCAAAACCTGTTGTATGTAAACGATACTGTTTTAAACGTTATCATCTACCTGTATTAGTTTGAATGGCACTTTTGCCGCTCACAATATGGCAGACGTGCTGACGTATCGTGTCGACTGGGGCAGCACAGTGAATGCGGCGTCTATTTATATACAGTATGTCTATGACAGAGGCGGCCTTAGGGGTGTGTGGGGGGGCCTCGGGTTGACGTCAATCGCTGTTAGCGGTATGTGTGGACTGTATAAACTTGCGAGCGAATTTAATAAAAAGAACGTTAACGCACACCGGATTTTCTCATTACAGTATTCGGCTAATTGTTTACACGATAACACGCGGACTTTTATCAAAATGTAACGACATAACCGTTCTAAAAAGTGCAATTCATAATTAATAACAATACCACGACAGTGCGAAATGCGATGCGGTGTCCTGTGGAAATTAGAAGTTAGAAGGGCCTCTTCTAGAAAAAGACCCAAATTGCAAGTATACTCTGAGTCTCGATATGCAGGATGTCTTCGTCATAACTCACGTTGATGTCACGTCAGCCGGTCATCGTGTTTTTGTGTGTTAATAGTCGGACATGTTTATGGACTACAAATAAAACGTGAGTGTCAGTGTTTCGACAGATAGAGGTATCGTCATGAAATCTCTTACCGGTTTCCAGGTTCAGAGATGAAAATGCACTTCTCTTGCCAATCCGATTGGAAAAGTCGTTGATGACATCTTCGTAATCTAATCGGGATCTGCGATGCCTTTTCCTATCGATAAGAGAAGCCAACCTAGCGACTAAGGGGCGATACCTATTTTAGGAAGGGACCGTATTCGGGCGATGAAGGTGGACTATGGAATGTCTCCAGAGACGTACATGTACGGAATTAGACCTTGAAGAGGGATTTTAAAAGAGTTCCTCCTAGAAGTGTGAAATGACCGTGGAGACTTCGATGAACTTCAATAACCTTTTAACAGCAAACTGCCACACATTACAGCACAAGCACTTGACTGGGAAGCAGAAGCGGCGCAGCATGTGCTTCTCTTTTTATACTCAGTCCATCCTTTAATCACTTCCCCGAAGTTGCTGTAAAACACTTGGTGAATACGCTGTATTCCTTTTAATTACTATATACTAGGGGGCTCCGCCCACACCCGGGTTTGGTTTACCGGATTTACAATTTAAAGAGATTGCTGTTTTCATGGGAATTGTTACATACGCATTATTTTCACTTTTACTTTAAAATCTTTTCTAAAAACAATTCTTGTCCTTTATTTCCGGCCCCGGGCGTGGTTTCATCTCTTTCTCGCAGGATGTATAACGCTGCTCGCGTTGTGAAGGAGGGGCGAGCGCCCGTCGATCATTTTAAAGCCTGTACAGCCGCTGTCCTTTTTGCCACTTCATGGCAATGCACGCTAAGGAGATGCCGTCGGATGATCTGCTGTCTTGCTGCTGGCGGGCTGCGTGTTCTGCTTCTCGTTGTTTTAAGAGCTGGGAGTGCATGATGCGTGTCTGCCAAAAGCAATCCAACAACTGCTAGGCTAGATGTCCGTGGACTTGTTTTAAATGATGGCTCACCGCCTGGTCTCGCGTGACATTGTAAAAAAAAAAAAAAAAAAACAATACTTGTCCTTTATTTCCAGCCCCGGGCGTTGGTTAAATGTCTTTCTGGCAGGACGTATAACGCTGCTCACGTTGTGAAGGAGGGGCGAGCGCCCGTCGATCATTTTAAAGCCTGTACAGCCGCTGTCCTTTTTGCCACTTCGTGTCTCTGCTGCTCATGTTGTGATCGCTTCTCCGTCATCATAAATATGCCCCTGACTGAACTGTGTTTTCTTTGAAATTCAGCTTGTCGTTGCTTTAACTGTTGCGGGACCACAGATTCTTATAGCGTATGTTCTATTATTGTGTAAATCTACGTTTTGTGCATTGAATAATGCGAATGCGAAAAGACTTTGTTTTCTGCTCTTTGCCTTTTATTTCTGACCTCGCCTTGTCCTGCTGTTTTTTCACTTACACCTGCTCCTGATGATTACTTTCCTTTTGTTTGCGCTAAT
Source organism: Polypterus bichir lapradei (assembly GCA_026402145.1). NCBI lineage: Eukaryota > Metazoa > Chordata > Cladistia > Polypteriformes > Polypteridae > Polypterus > Polypterus bichir. Next base: position 1,784,623 of record JANRMT010062851.1, on the reverse strand, counting down.
GCGATCTTTTATTCATCAACATTTCATTTATAACGTATTGTCCTTTATGCGCTTTATATGCACTGAGACCCCTGTATCTGTGTGTGCTGCGTGCCTTTACACTACTGATTTTTTTTGCCCATTCTCTTTTGTCTCGCGGTTCTTTTATTTGTCTTCCGTGATCTTAACGTGAAGATCAAGTATCGTCTCCTAGTCATTCATTCCACAGGTTTTTTTTTTTATAATAGGGAGATGACAAGAAGCATCTCAAATATATATACACTGGGAATACAGCTTGACAAATCTGCTCGAATGGGACACGCGGACCCCCTTAAGTGCGGGGGCTGGGGCGGTCGCCCCACCTGCCATCCCCAAACGCCGCTCTTGGTTCAGAATTAACGTTTAGAAGTGATTTGTAACGATTTGAACAGAACTTTTCTTAACAAGAACTTTTCTTTTTGTTGTATATCAATTTTGTCTTTTTTGTGCGAACTGTTTCACTTTTCATTTTTACTAAAGCTTTTAAAAACGAAGCTATTTTGTCTGCGGAATCATCTCAACGTGTCAGGCTTTTGCTGAATCCCATTTACAAGCTGGAGCTGCTGAACTTTGGTAATTTTGGGTAAACGCAGCGACTAAGCCTGGGTTTTCTAACAGGATTTCCCCCACTACTGGTCATTTTTGGAACTGTTTACAACTTACATGGTTGGGCAACCTCAAAGATAAAGGATGTAGATTACAATATTAACATAAAAAAAGAATCAAATTTGAATAAAACAAAAAATTTAACAAAAATGTGAACTCCCACCTGGGGGGAAGCCCTGGCTAAAACATAACATTTGCCACAATCCAGAATTTCTTGAATTTCTAGAACATACCAGGCTGAAGCACTTTGAGCTCCGTCATTTGTATGTGAACGTGCTCTACAAATAAATGTTGATGTTGCTGTAGCCAGGACTGCTTATTAACTGTGTGTGTCATCGTCATGTCCGCTTACTCTTTCTTGGTGTCCATCACTTAATTGTCTTATCTCTTGCTGTTGTCTTTGTTTTCCGTATCCTGGATTTTGTTGTACATGCCAAAGAGCCATTGTGAATGCCTGCTGGTCACATGCCCTGCAATCAAAGTAGATAGATAGATAGATAGATAGAAAAGGCACTATATAATAGATAGATAGCTAGATAGCTAGATAGATAGATAGATAGATAGATAGAAAAGGCACTATATAATAGATAGATAGGTAGATAGATAGATAAGGCACTATATGATAGATAGATAGATACTTTATCAGTATGCTGCTGCTGGAGTATGTGAATTTCCCCTTGGGATTAATAAAGAACAATATTAAATTAAAGAGTGATAACAATGCAGGTATAACAGACAATAACTTTGTATAATGTTAACGTTTACCCCCCAGGTGGAATTGAAGAGTCGCATAGTGTGGGGTCTCCTCAGTCTGTCAGTGGAGCAGGACGGTGACAGCAGTCTGTCGCTGAAGCTGCTCCTCTGTCTGGAGATGATCCTGTTCAGTGGATGCAGTGGATTCTCCATGATTGACAGGAGCCTGCTCAGCGCCCGTCGCTCTGCCACGGATGTCAAACTGTCCAGCTCCGTGCCTACAATAGAGCCTGCCTTCCTCACCAGTTTGTCCAGGCGTGAGGCGTCCTTCATCTTTATGCTGCCTCCCCAGCACACCACCGCGTAGAAGAGGGCGCTCGCCACAACCGTCTGATAGAACATCTGCAGCATCTTATTGCAGATGTTGAAGGACGCCAGCCTTGTAATGAAGTATAGTCGGCTCTGTCCTCTCTTACACAGAGCATCAGTATTGGCAGTCCAGTCCAATTTATCATCCAGCTGCACTCCCAGGTATTTATAGGTCTGCACGCTCTGCACAGTCACCTCTGATGATCACGGGGTCCATGAGGGGCCTGGGCCTCCTAAAATCCACCACCAGCTCCTTGGTCTTGCTGGTGTTCAGTTGTAGGTGGTTTGAGTCGCACCATTTAACAAAGTCTTTGATTAGCTTCCTGTACTCCTCCGCCTGCCCACTCCTGATGCAGCCCACCATAGCAGTGTCGTCAGTGAACTTTTGCACGTGGCAGGACGCCGAGTTGGATTGGAAGTCCGATGTATGTTGGCTGAACAGGACCAGAGAAAGTCCAGTCCCCTGCGGCGCTCCTGTGTTGCTGACCACAATGTCAGACCTGCAGTTCCCGAGACGCACATACTGAGGTCTGTCTGTAAGATAGTCCACGATCCATAACACCAGGTGTGAATCTACTCCCATCTCTGTCAGCTTGTCCCTAAGGAGCAGAGGTTGGATGGTGTTGAAGGCGCTAGAGAAGTCCAGGAACATAGTTCTTGCAACACCACTGCCTCTGTTCAAGTGGGAAAGGGATTGGTGTAGCATGTAGATGATGGCATCCTCCGCTCCCACCTTCTCCTGGTATGCGAACTGCAGAGGGTCGAGGGCGTGGCGGACCTGTGGCCTCAGGTGGTGAAGCAGCAGCCTCTCCATGGTCTTCATCACATCACATTACATCATAAGTGACTTCTTCTGCTTGTTGATCTGCTCCAGTTTTTTGTCTGCTTATTAACTCTCATTTCTCATCATTGAAACACCTTCTGCAATTTGCTTGATACTCAGCAGATGTTTCCATTCTTCTTCTGTTTCGTGGCATTATGGTGGTTAGCAGTTTGTTTGGCAATCCAGTACATATCAGACAAGCTTTCGATCAAGACCTAAACCAAGGTTCTACCCCAGCAGTAACACCCAGACCTCCACTTGCATGCACTCCAGTGAGTTTTTTGTACTCACATTCTGTATCCCAAACTTGACACTTGGCAAATGGCACTGCTTTTCTTCTTCTTCTTCTCTCTGTGATGATGTTCCTTATCACATGTTTGGCCTTTGTTGTTTGCTTGTTGCTCAGAGGATGTCTTTGGTCTTCTTTTTCTTTCTGCTGTGTCACTTTATGCTGATTAACAGTTTCGTGATCCAATACATATCAAGACAAGCTTTTGATCAAGACCAAAACCAAGGTTCTAATCCCAGCAGTTACACCCGGACCTCCGGTCACATGCATTTCTCTGTATTTCTTGTTCTCGCATTCTATGTCCCACACTTGATGCTCACTGGATGGTGCTGCTTTTTTTGTTGTTCTTCCTATTATGATGTTCCTTGTTACATTGTTGATCTCTGCAATTTGCTTAATGCTCAGCAGATGTCTTTGGTATTTTTTTTTCCTCTGTGTCGCCTCATTTGCCTGTCGCTTTGCCAACACCTCCAATTTTATGAATGTGCTGTAAGTACTGGGTCTTAGACTTTCAATAAAAACCAAAATGAAGGTTCTAGTCTCATTAGTTCATGAGCAATTGCTTGACAGACAGACTGTCATATTTATATTTATATATATATATATATATATATATATATATATATATATATATTGTGAACGGAACCCGGGCACAGACAGGCAGACATGTTGTTTTCCACCACCACACGTTTATTTACAATATTTACAAGAATCAGTGCACACAAACCCCCCAAAGTCCTGGCCACACAACGCCTCTCTTCGGGCCGCCTCTATTCTGTCTTCTCCTGCCTTGTCCTGCCTCCACCCGACTCCAGCCTCGAATGAAGGGAGGCGGCCCCTTTTATTATCACCCGGATGTGCTCCAGGTGGGTTCCGGCAATCACCTGCCGACACGCCCCTGTGTGGCGGAAGTGCCGGCTGCATCCCCGGAAGCACTCCGGGTGTCCCTGCTCTTCTTCTCCCCAGCACTTCCTGGTGTGGCGGAAGTGCTGAGGTCCAGGGCTCCAAAGGCATTGGGCACCCCCTGGCGGCGACCACGGGCCCCTACAGGGTGGAGCTTCAAAGCTCTGTACCCGTGGCCTCCAAAGGAACCAGGGCGGTCAACCCCCAGATGGACTGGGGAGGGCGCAAGCCCTCCTCCGGTCCTCCTGGGCGTCCTGGCCGGGTCGCCACCCCAGCCACCTCTGACTATATATATATATATATTATATATATTATATATATATATATATATATATATATACACAAAATAGAATATATATGATATATGTCCACCCATCCACCCATCTTCCAATCTGCTATATCCTAACTACAGGGTCACGGGTGTCAGCTGGAGCCAATACCAGCCAACACAGAGTGCAAAGCAGGAAACAAACCCTGGGCAGGGTGCCAGCCCACTACAGGGCACAAACATCAAGCACACACTAGGGACTAGTTTGTCCCTGCTGGGTCTGCTGCAACATGGTCTCCCCCCAAGTTGAAATGAACTTTCCAGTTGTGGCGCCTGTCACTTTGACACAAGGCTGAGGTCGACATGGCTGCTGCTGCTGCACACCTCACTGCTCTCTTCCTCTTTCTTGAGGTTGTTTGCTTCACTTGTTGGCTTATCGGCCGTTTCCACTCTCAGGTGTTCTTTGGTGCTGGGTGGCCACGTGGAACACACTTGCTCAGTTCAGATGGTGGTGAAAGTTCCTTTAACATCTGTCTTCTTATTTATGATATTGTGCTTTTCATCAACCTATCTATATTATATAGTGCCTTTCATCTACATATCTACAGTGCATGTGGAAAGTATTCACAGTGCATCACTTTTTCCACATTTTGTTATGTTACAGCCTGATTCCAAAATGGATTAAATTCATTTTATTCCTCAGAATTCTACACACAACACCCCATAATGACAACGTGAAAAAAGTTTACTTGAGATTTTTGCAAATTTATTAAAAATAAAAAAATTAAAAAAGCACATATACGTAAGTATTCACAGCCTTTGCCAAGAAGCTCCAAATTGAGCTCAGGTGCATCCTGTTTCCCCTGATCATCCTTGAGATGTTTCTGCAGCTTCATTGGAGTCCACCTGTGGTAAACTCAGTTGACTGGACGTGATTTGGAAAGGCACACACCTGTCTATAGAAGGTCCCACAGTTGACAGTTCATGTCAGAGCACAAACCAAGCATGAAGTCAAAGGAATTGTCTGTAGACCTCCGAGACAGGATTGTCTGGAAGTGCAAATCTGGGGAAAGTTACAGAAAAATTTCTGCTGCTTTGAAGGTCCCAATGAGCACAGTGGCCTCCATCATCCGTAAGTGGAAGAAGTTCGAAACCACCAGGACTCTTCCTAGAGCTGGCCGGCCATCTAAACTGAGCGATCGGGGGAGAAGGGCCTTAGTCAGGGAGGTGACCAAGAACCCAATGGTCACTCTGTCAGAGCTCCAGAGGTCCTCTGTGGAGAGAGGAGAACCTTCCAGAAGGACAACCATCTCTGCAGCAATCCACCAATCAGGCCTGTATGGTAGAGTGGCCAGAAGGAAGCCACTCCTTACTAAAAGGCACATGGCAGCCCGCCTGGAGTTTGTCAAAAGGCACCTGAAGGACTCTCAGACCATGAGAAACAAAATTCTCTGGTCTGATGAGACAAAGATTGAACTCTTTGGTGTGAATGCCAGGCGTCACGTTTGGAGGAAACCAGGCACCGCTCATCACCAGGCCAATACCATCTCTACAGTGAAGCATGGTGGTGGCAGCATCATGCTGTGGGGATGGAACTGGGAGACTAGTCAGGATAAAGGGAAAGATGACTACAGCAATGTACAGAGACATCCTGGATGAAAACCTGCTCCAGAGCGCCCTTGACCTCAGACTGGGGCGACGGTTCATCTTTCAGCAGGACAACGACCCTAAGCACACAGCCAAGATATCAAAGGAGTGGCTTCAGGACAACTCTGTGAATGTCCTTGAGTGGCCCAGCCAGAGCCCAGACTTGAACATCTCTGGAGAGATCTTAAAATGGCTGTGCACCGACGCTTCCCATCCAACCTGATGGAGCTTGAGAGGTGCTGCAAAGAGGAATGGGCGAAACTGGCCAAGGATAGGTGTGCCAAGCTTGTGGCATCATATTCAAAAAGACTTGAGGCTGGAATTGCTGCCAAAGGTGCATCGACAAAGTATTGAGCAAAGGCAGTGAATACTTATGTACATGGGATTTCTCAGTTTTTTTAATTTTAATAAATTTGCAAAAACCTCAAGTAAACTTTTTTCACGTTGTCATTATGGGGTGTTGTGTGTAGAATTCTGAGGAAAAAAATGAATTTAATCCATTTTGGAATAAGGCTGTAACATAACAAAATGTGGAAAAAGTGATGCGCTGTGAGTACCTTCTGGATGCACTGTATTATATAGTTCCTTTCATCCATCAATCTATTATATAGTGTCTTTCATATCTATCTACATATTTATAATATTGTGCTTTTCATCTACCTATCTATATTATATAGTGTCTTCATCTACATTTCTCTCTATTATATAGTGCCTTTTACCTACCTATCTTTATATGTAATTTTCATTTGGATCTTGATCTTTGTTTGTCCGCATATGAATTAGAAGAAGAAGCACTAGATGGCAGTAGAGCGACAGCTAAAACATAGGCATTGCATTAAGAATCTCCTCCAGGCTTATACTACTGAAGACTGTAGTACGCCAGTCACACCTCAAAACACAGACATTCAATCTAAACAAATTGTTGTGCTTTAAATTAACTAAAGAGATCTTCATTTAGATCTTGATCTTTGTTTGTCCGCGAATTCCACGCATGCGTAGACCACCTTCCAGTTTAGTACATTGTTGTTACTCACGGATGTCAACAATGTGCCGGAATAACGAAAGGGGTGGTGGACAGTGTTACGCTGGTTAGCTCCTGAGGCCTGGTTAGAGAATGAGATTGCCGAAGATAGAAGGTACGTGCCTACGTAACATATGAATGAAAGAAAGACAGTGAGTAAAATGAATGACAACGTAACATTCATTCATTCATTCCATTTATATAGCGCTTTTCTCAGCACGTTCCGGAAATTATTATTGTTAAGTTGTAGCCGGCGAGTGCTGCGCATCTCACAGTTGTACCGTGTCTTGCTCACATGTCAGTGAAGCGATCCCTATTTATGCTTTAAAGAGCCTGGATACCTATGTGTCCCCCTTTTATAACCATTGCTCCGTGTATATTGCCTTACTCTTTGGATTGCCACGAAGACATCGTGAGAGGAAACGATAGCGTTATGAAAACAAGACGGACTGTGAACGGACAGAAGCAGAAATGCTCCTACACCACCACATAATTACGATTCGGACAGTGATTCCGAGTAGGCCGTTCCTATTGAATCAATGTCAAAGGGTTTTCTTTTGTAATTTTGTTTCCCTTATAAAAAATCATAATGCTGTGCGACGAAGGGCCCAATTCAAGACTGGCAGCCACGTTTAAACAGGGAGCCCTTCACAGACAACTTTAACACGCGCAAGGTAGTTGGACGCACATGGCCAGTCTATTATATAGTTCCTTTCATCTATCAATCTATTAAATAGTGCCTTTCACATCTATCTATATATTTATAATATTGTGCTTTTCTTCTACCTATCTATATTATATACAGGGTGGTCCAGATCTAATTATGCAGATCCAGATTGTGGGGATGACTTTGATTTATGCGGAGACGATTCCAGTTCGGCACGAAGACAATTCTTCATGTTGTCAGTTTGCACACTTCTCGATCGTCCGGGATTTTTCGAGTGATTTTCTATGTAATAAACTGAATAAGTTATAGCATAATGAAAATTGCATAATTAGATCTGGGCCACCCTATAGTGCCTTTCATCTACTTTTCTATCTATTATACAGTGCCTTTCACCTACCTATCTATTATATAGTTCCTTTCAGCCATCAATCTATTATATAATGCCTTTCACACCTATCTATACATTTATGATATTGTGCTTTTCATCTACCTATCTGTATTATATAGTGCCTTTCATCTACATGTTTATGATATCTTTTTCATCTACCTATGTGTCTATTATATAATGCATTTCATATCTATCTATCTATCTATCTATCTATCTATCTATCTATCTATCTATCTATCTATCTATC
>JANRMT010062851.1:1762766-1776674 GCA_026402145.1 Polypterus bichir lapradei | reverse complement strand
ATCTATCTATCTATCTATCTATCTATCTATCTATCTATCTATCTATCATACAGTGCCTTTCATTTATGTACCTATTATATAGTGCCTTTTATCTACGTGTTTATGATATTGTTTTTTATCTACCTATCTATATTATATAGTGGGTTTCATCCATCTATGATATGGTCTCTTTCAAGATATTTCAAAATATGCTCCTTTACATTTTAAAATATCTGCCATTCATTTTGAGTTACCTCAAATACATTTCCAGATGTCTCAAAATAAATAGGAAGCAATTGAAGCTTGTTCTTGCCACTCAGATAACTGCTTATTCATTTCGAGATATCTGGAAATGTATTTGAGACGTTTTGAAATACAAATTCGGGAAATGTTGAAAGACATTTTAAAATATGGGAAATGGAGCCCAGACCCATTTTAAGATATCATGAAATACATTTGAGATTTCTTAAACAGCTCTGAATTTCAAGTTATCTTAGATGCTTTTTCAGACATTTCACATGCAGGTCCAGATATCTTCTAATGGCCTCCTGTGCGTTACAGAAGTGATGTCGAGACAAGATGTGCTTGAGGGACCTCCACATGTCCAGCGCATCATTTCAAAATATCAGGAAATCTCCATCGGGGGATCGTAACAAGCATTCGGAGTCTCCTGAACCAGACATACTGTAATTTTAGACATCTGTCTTTCTTCTTGAGGGTTCTTAAATGCATTCCCAGACTCTTTAAATGCCTGTCGAGCTCTGTAAATGTAATTTCAGTTGCTGTTTTCGGTGTCCATCCATCTTTTGTGGTGTTTTAGCCTCGGTGTTTCCCTCCGGGCGCCGCCGCGTGAGTGCCGGGTGGACTCTTCAAGCTTAGTCGGGTGGATGATGAACTCCAATGAGCGTCACAGCCAACAGAAGTGAAGAAGGTTTTTGAGCGGCCACCAGGGGGCACAGGAGGCATACAAAACTCTTCAGAGCGCCTTATTAAAGTGCGCGCTCCCCTCGACGTTCGCAGTCTTTAACTCTGGATAGATGGGTGGGGGGACTGAGGGTCTCATACAGAGTGAGGTCACCACTGTGTTTGCGGTATGAGGGGGCACTTGAAGAGCTGTGAGGGCCATACACCTCAACAGGAATCATTTTAATAACGAAGTTTATATATACACTAACGGAATACAAATTACTATTTTCTAAAAATGAGCAGCACGTTGGCTCAGTGGACGTATTACTGCCTCGCAATAACGAAACCGGGGTTCAAGTGTCGGGTGCTCACTGCACAGAGTTTGCATGTTCTTTTCACGTCCGGTTAGGCGGATTTGTTTTGCTAAATTGGTCGTTGATGGGTGTTCGTTACTGCCTTACGCCCGAGATGCTCCTGCATTAAAAGAGGACAGGAAGAGCCAAGAGGATTAGGCAATAATAGAAAAAGAAAACTCCCTGAGAATCATCGCTGAACACTGAAAAATAAACCCATGTGGAAGAAAGATGATCGTATAGTGCATTTCATGGGTCATACCTAAAGTAAATAACAAGCACTGAATGAAAGAAATGTAGGCTATATAGTGCCTTTGCCGATGAGCTATATCTAAAGTAAATACAAGAACTTAAAGAAAACATATAGCGCCTTTTAGGAGTCATACCTAAAGCAAATAACAAGCATAAAGAAAGAAAGAAAGAAAGAAAGAAAGAAAGAAAGAAAGAAAGAACCCGCCCCCGGTGTACATATTCCAAACGTAGCGGACTCGTCAGGAGCAGAGAAAGTCGGTAGCCCCCCCGAGCCGCCCCGGCCCGTGCCACCCGGTAATTGATAACGGATGTTGGCCGGGGTACAGACGCATTTCTGAAATACATTCCACGAATAGAAAGCGGTTATAAAGGTCCCTTCGCCAGAAGTCTGCTTGTCTTCGGTGTCAGGAAGTCCACTCTTTTTATTCCCTTCAGCCGCCGGACGGCAACCTGAGCCTACGGGGTGAATGGCATGGCTGACGCACGTGCTCCTGTCTCCATTCCTGCTTGCTTATTATAGACGAGACGCCGACGCTCACCCCCAAATAAAACTAGAAACTCTTGCCTCACTGGCTGCTCGTGGATTTTTCGTTGAAAACCTGGAGGAAGAAGAAGAAGAAAAAAAAAAAACTTTCCCGAGTTTGCCTGATGAAGGGGCCTTAGCTGCCTCGAAAGCTTGCATTTGTAATCTATTTAGTTAGCCAATAAAAGTTGTCATTTCACCCTACTTTCTCCTGTATCAATCTATGGCTAACACGGACAGCACTCTACTGCTATAATTTTATTCAGTATTAGAGTAATGTGAATTATCAGCTGGTTAGAAAGCGGCGAAGACAAAAGTACGGCTCTCCAGCAGATGTCGCAAGAGAGCTCTGGAAGATTAGACATTTCAAATGCATGATACTGAATAATAGATAGATGTGAAAGGCACTATATAATAGATGTGCAAGGCACTATATGATAGATAGATATGAAAAGCACTATATAATAGATGTGCAAGGCACTATATGATAGATAGATATGAAAGGCACTATATAATGAATACAAATCTATATTAATCAATATCAGTGTACTGGATAGTACCAATCAATAAGGCATGGGGAGTGCAAGACTAAGGTTTTAATACCACCATTAATAAATCCTGCTTCTTTTCTTAGAGTGGAGGCGAAAGAACCAGAAGACAACGGACATCAAAACTGACACGTCATCTGAAGCCCCGCCCTTTCCCAATCAATGTGGTATTTAAATTATCGTCCACCCTGAAGTCAGAGTTCACACTTGGACCAGCTTTGAGCTGGGATGGAGCTCCTCTGCTCTTTAGCTTTTTCTGACGTAGCACTTTGGCAATCCTCACTTGTGTGTGTTAGATGCTTTTTCTATTAGACTTTATTATTACATTTTTCTCCATTTCACTGATCACTCCTACCACCTTCTTTTATGTGGACTCGTTCCCTGGGCACTTTGTACTACTTGGACATGGAATATTGTTTTTATCAGTATGCTGCTGCTGGAGTATGTGAATTTCCCCTTGGGATTAATAAAGTATCTATCTATCTATCTATTATATGGTGCCTTTCACATATCTATCTATCTATCTATTAAACCTGGTATCTTTCGAGACCTCAACATTCCTTTTGACTGTTCATAATTGACAGATAGATTGAAAAGGTGCTATATGACAGATAGGAAGGAAAGACACTATATGATTGCTAGAGTGCCAATGAAATGCATTCACCCTTTGGACATTTTCCTTATATACAACTTTGAAGTACGATGGTGTTAACTAGGCTTTTTTTGAGACTGATCAACAGAAACACACTGTTTAATGTTCAAGTGAAAACAGATATCTGCCGTGTGGTTTAATAAATTTTCCAATACAAAGCCCACAATAATTGATTCCTTAAGTACTCACACACTTTTAGTTTGTGTTTAGTAGATGACAGCCATGCCAGCCTTCAGTTTGTGCTCAGCTGTTCTTCTTCTTTGCTAAACTTCCCAAGCTCTGTCAGGTGTCATGGTGCTCAGGAGTGAAGGGCCTTTTGTCAAGTCCGGCAATCTGGCTGTCAGCATCTGGAGAAGACAAAAGTCGGAGCACTGAGAGCACCTCAGCTGGCTCCTGCATTTACAGTACATCTGGTTATTTATTTTATTATTTATTGTTGTTTCTTTATATTTTCTACTGTGGTGATGCCTCCCTTGCAGATATTCTAAATTATTTCTACACACAATTTGAAGTCCTGAACAACATACCTGTAAGGAAGTCCATTCCTCCTCAGGGAGAACAGGTACTGCAACATAACATAAGAAAAGTGCAAGACAGGTAAAGAAATATACTAAACTAGCCATGTGCGGCCAACTACGTTGCGCGTGTTAAAGTTGTCTGTGAAGGGCTCCCTGTTTAAACGCTGCTGTTTAAACTGGGCCCTTCATCGCACAGCATTATGATTTTTTATAAGAGAAACTAAATTACAAAAGAAAACCCTTTGACATTGATTCAATAAGAACGGCCTACTCGGAATCACTGTCCGAATCGTAATTATGTGGTGGTGTAGGAGCATTTCTGCTTCTGTCCGTTCACAGTCCGTCTCGTTTTCACGACGTTATCGTTTCCTCTCACGATGTCTTTGTGGCAATCCAAAGAGTAAGGCAATATACACGGAGCAATGGTTATAAAACGGGGACAAATAGGTATCCAGGCTCTTTAAAGCATCAATAGGGATCACTTCACTGACATGTGAGCAAGCCACGGTACAACTGTGAGACGCACAGCACTCGCCGGCTAACAACGTAACAATAATAATTTCCAGAACGTGCTGTTATGTTGTCATTCATTTTACTCACTGTCTTTCTTTTATTCATATGTTACGTAGGCACGTACCTTTTATCTTCGGCAATCTCATTCTCTAACCAGGCCTCAGGAGCTAACCAGTGTAACACTGTCCACCACCCTTTTCGTTATTCCGGCACATTGTTGACATCCGCGAGTAACAACAATGTACTAAACTGAAGGGGTCTACGCATGCGTGTAATTCGCAGACAAACAAAGATCAAGATCTAAATGAAGATCTCTTTAGTTAATTTAAATTGTTTAGTTTGAATGTCTGTGTTTTGAGGTGTGACTGGAGTACTACAGTCTTCAGTAGTATAAGCCTGGAGGAGATTCTTAATGCAATGCCTATGTTTTAGCTGTCACTCTACTGCCATCTAGTGCTTCTTCTTCTAATTCATTCGCGGACAAACAAAGATCAAGATCCAAATGAAGATTATATATAGAGACTATACTATACTAATGAAATGCTAAGGTTTGTGTGTGCGCATGTGTGTGTGTGTGTGTCCTGTCCTTCAGAACAATCTGATTGGGCAGTTTGGCTTTGGTGATGTGATTGAAAGAGGAAGTGCAAATGTAAGACACAAAAGAAGTAATGGCATAGGATTCACAATTATGGGTCGCTTTCAGAGTCCAGAAGTATAAAAGCAGAGAGTGAGGCTCCATAAAATGACAGTCTGTGAAGCAGGCTATATGACAAGAGGGCCTGCCAGTCAAGAGAGTTTCAGACACACAAGGATACCTAGGAAAGGTGCTGAAGGTACACATAGGGCAAGATATGAAATATTTCAAAACTGATTCTGTTATCGGTCTTTGACAGTTATCTTGGCTAGGAGATAGATGAATAAATAATAATAAAAAAGCAACTGCTAATACAAAAACAAAAAGTAGTAATAAGTGTATGTTACGCATAAATAAGCTATTGGGAGCAGATCTGAAGACGTGGGTCGGCCAGCACAGAGTTCAGAGTCAGGACCCCCAAGACGTAGGAGCTGTTGCAGATGCTGCCAAACCTGTTTTGCATGCTACAAAACTTTCTTCCAGATGGTAATGAGTCAGAGAGACCACAGGAGGGGTCCTCCACAATTCTGTGGGCTTTTTCAGATGCATAGCTTTATAAAAATGTCTTTAACAGGGGGTACAGAGGTTGCCGTGACCTTTTCTGTTGTGCGGTCTATCTGTTTGTTAGGACCTTAGGGTCAGAGACACTGCAGTTTCCAAAGCAGGTGGTCAGCTTCAATACTGTATATGGATGTTATGACAATAAAGCCACTTGACTTCAATCGTGGATCTCTTGCTTTGTAATAAAGTGAAGCAGAGCTGAAGTAGGCCAAGGAGGCAAAGAGAGTTTAAAAGATCTGCTATTCCCTGCAGCCATTCTGTTTTTAACCCTTGGTGTCTTGTCCATCCATCCATCCATTATCCAACCCGCTATATCCTAACTACAGGGTCACGGTGGTCTGCTGGAGCCAATCCCAGCCAACAGAGGGTGCAAGGCAGGAAACAAATCCCGGGCAGGGCGCCAACCCACCACAGGGCACACACACACAAACACTAAGCACACACTAGGGACAATTTAGAAATGCCAATGCACCTAACCTGCATCACTTTGGACTGTGGGAGGAAACCCACACAGACACGGGGAGAACATGCAAACTCCACGCAGGGAGGAAGTGAACCCGGGACTCCTAACTGCGAGGCAGCAGTTGGTGTTTTGTAAAGGTTTCTATTCACTGAACAGCCAATTATCTTCCAATATCACCTGTCAGTTTTCTGTAATCCTGAAGTGATTGGTCCAATTTTTCTTTTTGCCTTTTTCTGGAGTTAAGATCTGACCCAGAAAAGTTGCATCAGCCAGCTCTGTAGAAAATGGCAGACACGTGGTGGAGCCTCTCGGGTGAAAGTCAATCTGTTGTTTATCATTAAACATTCTTGTAGACCTTTCTAAGAATTTCTCATCTGCAACATGCTTCAGATCGCTTTCTTCATGTACAAGAACAGGCCCTGAAACATAATTGCTGTCAGTATGGACAAATAATACAACTTCACAGATGTTTAAAACTAATGTCTATATACTGTTAACCAGTTTGATATTATTTCATTATGTATTGTTTCAGACAGTTGTAGTTTAACACAAGTTGTTACTGACTCTTAACTATTACAGTGTATGAATCGCACATTTCTTAGGGTTTGTGTAAACCACTTCAATGCTTTTAGGCTTGTTTAGAAACAGCACCATCTTCATAATGATATATTTAAGTAGCAAATAGTGTTAAACTCTTTGTTGTCAGTTATATAAGTGTTCATTACAGTCAGTCAGTCAGTCATCGTCCAACCCGCTATATCTTAACACAGGGTCATGGGGGTCTGCTGGAGCCAATCCCAACCAGCACAGGGAGCAAGGCAGGAACAAACCTCGGGCAGGGTGCCAGCCCACCACAGGGCACACATTACAGTCAATCTCCAAATTATTGTCTTATATGAGAACCTTGGTATTCTTATTTGCATTATTATTGTAGTTAGTTGTTTTACCTTTCTGTTTTGTTAAAAGAAACTACACACATGCATATAAATCATCACAATTCATCCTATACCTCATTCATCTAATAATAACAACAAAAACCTTGCATCTCTGTAACCAACGTCCTGAATATAACTGAATATTTGGATTTGTGAGTGGTTTGGATTTGTATTTTCAATAAAAATGTACAAAAGACTCTTTTGCTTTTTGAACTGTTCTTACAACCTGTGGCAAAAGCAAACTCTATAAAGAACTGCAACTTGGGAGTCAGTGAGGTCAAAAGATTGGGCTTGTTAATCCAACATATCCACAACTAAGCGAATATTGGTGACTCTATACATTTTGAAAAACAAAGATGTAAAGCCGCCCTGCGGTGGGTTGGCGCCCTGCTCGGGGTTTGTTTCCTGCCTTGCGCCCTGCATTGGCTGGGATTGGCTCCAGCAGACCCCCGTGACCCTGTAGTTAGGATATAGTGAGTTGGATAATAGATGGATGAAAAGTTATAAAGCAAATTAAAAAAAAAATCAAATCTGACAAATACATCGTGAAGTTCATGAGATGATGAGGGGCACTGCTGAAGAGACATAAAAACATAAAGCTTTAAAATAAGAGTTTATTTTTGGATTGTACAAAGGAATATGATTCATAAAGCAAGTCTAGCTCTTTGCAAAAGTTATGTACAAGCATCAACGATATTTTGCATATAGAGCAGTTATAGTTATAGTTATCTTCCACATATTTAAAAATGTAAACATTGAAATTTTAGATCCAGGCACCATAAAGAAGAAGCAGGCTGCTGAAAGCATTGCTGCTCAGTAAAATACAGCTATAGAATTCAACTTCCTATGACTAGAAAATAAAAGAGAAAACATTATTATTCCAAATTTTCATTTGGAAAATAATAATAGTAATAATAAACCCATAACAGTCTGCAAATGGTTGTAAAGACAGATGAAACGGGTTATTATAAGGTCAACTGAAGGAAAAATATGAGCGTATGTACAACTTGTTTAAATGAGTAACTTTGAGCTCCACATAGTCATTGATAAGATACTAGAAATGATATTTAATTTAAATGCATAGTGAAATGAAAAAGGTTATCCTATATAATGCTATACAGTTCAGCAATGAAACAATATTTGCAAGACCAAAAAAAAATTAAATAAAAACAACTTTTTAAAAACAACATATGCATAAATATCAATAATTAAAAAGCGCTTCGCACATGTAAGTACAAACAAGATGGCCAAGATGCACACAATTAAACGTGTCCTCTAAGAACAGCCCCAAATAATGTGTGTTTTTTTTTTTTGAGACTTTGAGCCTCTGAATGCACCGGTAGCCCACTTTGGAGCCATCTGTCTGCTTTTGCAGCTCTCTATGTGCATTAATTCACAATTTTATAGCTTACAAGCTCCATGCAGATATCCTGATTGGAAAACCTAAATTTCCTGAAGGTTTTTATTATTAAAATCATCTTTAAGACTTTGGCTACAGTATATGAGAAAGGACCTTCACAGATTTTAGCCATATTGGCAGCTACAGGATGACTGATGCATCCAAAGGAACCTGTCCTCAGACTGAAGTCATCAGGAGATGATTTCATTTTAAGATCAGTGTGTAGATCGGTTACATCACCATAACCTTAGATACTTGTGTGATATTTTTTTCACATTGAATGGTCAATAGCTTAAGTTGGCACTTGGCAGAACCATTAGGCAGTACTAGGCGTCTCAAGTGGCCTTTCATATGAGAATTAGTGCAGACTACTGGTGCTCCAGATACACGGGATAGAATCTGGAGTTGGAGAAGAAGGACACTGGATAGCTCAGCTTCATACAATGAAGTGTGGCTGACTCCTTCTTTGGGCGAGATGCCATTTTGGAAATGGGGTAAAGAGGCTATTTGCTCTAACCATCGTCTGAATGGTTTGTGGTTTTTAGTGACTCTCTCTTTTCTTTAAGGGCAGGGAAAAGGTGAACAGAAATGCTGCTGGCTGTATGAAAATAAACTGTCATCTGAAATTCTTGTTAAGATGCCTGTCCTCCATAAAAAATAACCTGAAATTATTAAAGTCTCAATTTACACAAGTCAGAATTTTTATGAGAACATTTTTTTGTAATGCATACATCAGCCCAAAATTATTTAAAACTCCAGAATGCAACAGCACCCAATGGTATAAAAATTTCTAGTTTAATTGTACACCAGTATCTTATCAAATTTTTAGTTTTGGCGTTACAAAATGCTGAAAAACAAATGTACGCTGGAATTTAAAAAGCAGCTAAATAAACATCTTTCCCTCATCACCTCTGTCTGGTTGCCTGTGATGTCTGTCACTCAACGTGCCTGTAATTGTACTAATGAGAATACCACAGTCAGTGTCTTTGTAATGCAATGACATAATTCACTCACTGAGATGAGAAAATTGTGTTACATTAATAAGTAAATATGTCCAAAACTTGTGCATTTATGTTACATTTCAAACCTACCTCAGTAGCTTACATTTACTTCTAATTTTATTCTATTTTTTTTTCAGTGTGTCTTTTAGTAACTGGCAGCCAGGAACGGCTAGTGCTCCAGACCACCCAGTGTACTGAGGGATCAAGCTCCACAGGGGGCTCATCGCATGAGCTGAGAGATGGACAAGGGTAATGAAGTGTGCATAAAGTGCCCTGGGAAGGCGTTCAGCCCATAGAAGTGCTTTATCAAATGCAGTTTATTTCAAACAACGTTTGCAAAATAAAATAGTCGGACAAGTCTGAGTCAATGAAAAAACTGAGTGCGTTTTCAGCAACATATTTTTATCTATTGCATTTCCTATTAGAGCAATCTTATTTTTACAGTTTTTAATGCTTTCTAATATTCTGGTGAACTGGAATTAAGTTCTTCAATAATGAAAATGAATCAATAACACAGTCATTGTTAAGGCATAAAGTGTTAATAAAAACCCGTAATGTGGACGTTGGCAACAATTAAGTTGTACTGTGTACAATTACAAAAATTAGCGTTAAAATAATGATTAGCAAGGCAGCATCTAACTACCTATTGGATATAGTGTCTTTCACATTTGTCTACATTTCCGCTTTACACAGCTTTCTCTCTAAATATTCCTACAGTGTACATACATTTGTATAGATATGTATAATACACACTCATATCGTGGTTTGCCCTGCTATGTCTACCTGTAAAATTAAAGAATGAATTTGGTAAAACTCAATGCTTCAGTACCAAATAAGAAATTAGACAATTGGTACTCTAGAAACAATTAGTGACTTGGGAAACCTAAGATCTGAAGCAATGTATTATCTAATTTTTTAAAGTCAGAGTTCTTCTATGTGTCACTATTACATGTAAGTAGAACAAGGGAATGGACAGGTGGTGTGGGTGAACTGGGAAGGGGGGCCAAACCTGTATATTGTAATGTCTTAATTTATTACCATGTCTGCAATCTCTTTTGTGTTTAATATTTAGATTAAATGTAAATATATTCCAGAGTTGTATTGTATAATATTACTGAAAAACAGGAGGACAATTCTCTTTGATTCTGACATTTCATATACGTATTACATACATGGGGTACATTTTTATATACCGAGCACTTGGGTTTTATCTGTTTTTTGCTTTGGAGCAAATAGGTTTTGGTACTGGTACTGAGATCCAAAAGCTGGTATCAATACCAAATTTTAGTACTGATCCAAACTCTGAGATTTTTCACGTAAGGAAGACCAAAGTTTAAAGGTAAAGTAACTTTTTATCACTAATGATGGTGCCAGAGACTGGCAACGTGTTGCATGTTGATTAACACATGCAAGTTAGAATTACTCTGTACTATGTACACATGACAATAATGGCCCTATAAGCCTATCAATATTTACAATATATAAAATCGTTCATTTTTGACTCTTCTTGATTTGAGTTTGGGGTCAAGGGTGCCTGCTGGGAGTAAATGACAACTACTGGCTATACAAGCAGAAACCAGAACTGAACATATCATTTTTTAATCTTTATGTGTTATTGTTCTATTGAGTTCTAACTGAAGATAGAGCTGGTTATGAATCCATTAACCCCAATAACCTCAAACTTTCAAGCAACAGGAACAAGCAAACTCAGTTTAAGATCAGAGTCAAACTACATCAGAGCTTTGCAAACATGAGCATTTTAGAGATGCGGCAGCTTACTTTTACTTTGAAAACACCAAAAAAAAAAAAAAAAAAAAAAAGTATGAAATTGAACTTTGAATCAGTTTGTTTATATTTCTTGACCTAGGTGCATAATTTAAAATGGTTGTCTAAAGTCTATTGAAAATCATGATAATTACCCAAACTGAAATGTTTACACAAAATGTGTGTGCATACAGCATGTACCATACAGAGAAACTTTAACCCTGAAGCTGCTGTGGAACATGCGAGGGCTGCATAAAGAACTAAAGGTAGCTATTCTTCTGAACTCTGCACTTTATGTATTCTCCATTGTGTTCATTTTATGTGTTTGCCCCCCTGTCCAGTGCCTCTCTGTATAATAATGAAACTGCTCTGCCTACTACAGGATGTGCAAATGTTATGTCTATTGATGAGCACACATTTTCTTTTTATATATAATACAAACTAACTAGAAGTTGCCATTCAGGAAAGATTTGCTTCTGTTATGGACTAACATGATATTAAGGATTTAATTTTTGGTTCTCGCTTGCACTCAGAATTGGTACATGACCCACAGTGCACCTACTGTAGACTCCTGTTAAGGTGCGCTCCAATACATTTGGACATTTGGGTTTTTGTCTTTGCCAGCTCCAAAGCTGTATTAGACCTATCCAGTTGAGGAATAAACAGTTTTCATGGGTTGAGGACAAGTCGAAATATGTCCAACCATTATACGACAGATTCCCGTATATTTCTTTTGATGACGGAGGGTAAAGCAGTTGTGCGTGGTTCAGAGAGTGGAACAACAACATCAGGCATGTGAGGAACATCTAAGGTGTTTTCCAATTTAGAAGACTCCTTAGTCTCACTCTCTTCTTTCCTCCGGTGGTCCGCTTTCCCATAGTGCTCCTCCATCTTCTCAGCAATCAAGCCCTCTTTTTCTGGAGCTCCTTCTACTGTTTTGTTTTCCACATTTCCAATATGCCGGAACATGTATGAAGCCTGCTTCACTGATCGCTTAAGTAGGTGCCTCCTGTAAGCTCGCTGGATGACTGAAGCAGCCACCTCCTCCTGTTTCCTCTTCAGGGTTGTGGTGATGGGTTCATAGGAAACTTTGGAAGGATTGGCAGCCATGAACTTTTCTTCCATAGTTGCTTTTAGGGTATCCATTTCCCCAGAGTCTCCCAACACTTCTTTAGTAAGAGCAAAGAGGATATCAAGGCAGTGAATTTTGTCACCTACTACCATTGGGAGGTCCAAGGTTATGAGTTTGATTTTGTTAGGTTTTGGTATCTTAAGAGGGTCTTGGAGAGTATTACAGAAATCAGAGAGCCGGCAGTATTCTATAAACTGAGAAGCATCAGGATCAAATTTCTCCCATGTTTCATAGAACATTTCAAAGTCATCTTCACATAGTGGCTCACCACTTTCTTCTGTGGCAACATTGAAGTTCTCCAGGATGATGGCAATGTACATGTTGACTACAATTAGGAAAGAGATAATGATGTAGCTGCAGAAGAAAACTATGCCCACAGCAGGATTGCCACAGTTGCCCTTAACTTCTGAACCAGGATTTTCAAAAGTTGGATCACAGTCTGGAGGGCCACTGTTCAATATAGGGTTGAGGAGACCATCCCAACCTGCCGAAGTGGTGATCTGAAACAAGCAAATGATGCTATTCCCAAAGGTCTCAAAGTTAAATATGTCATCAATGCCTGACTCTTTTTTCACATAAGCAAAGTTTGACATTCCAAAGATGGAGTAAATAAACATCACGAGGAAAAGCAGCAAACCGATGTTGAACAAAGCAGGAAGGGACATCATCAGTGCAAAAAGAAGGGTCCGGATTCCCTTTGCACCTTTAATAAGCCTGAGAACGCGGCCAATTCTGGCCAGTCTTATAACTCGGAAAAGAGTAGGTGAGACAAAATACTTTTCAATGATGTCTGCTAACATTATGCCTGTAATAAAGGAAAAAAAAAAAGATCAAACATCAGGGCCATTGGGAACAATATTTTACATGATTACAGTATTTACTTATTTTGTATGACTCCTTTGTTCAAAGCGCCTTGCAACATTTGAGGTTCAATTTGTTACATTTCTTTTGTTTTGACAATTTCAGCAAATACAGGTGAAGTGACTTGCTTGTGGTCACACAGTGTCAGTAGCCAGATTTGAACCCGTAGCCTTAGAGTTTGGAGTCAAATGCCTACCCATTATGCCACACTGCCTTTCTCGCTCTTACTTCACAATCATAACTGTCTCAACAGCACATTATCTCTTACTTGCTACTTTATATTTAATTCCTCCAGGCATATATTCCCTGGACTGCAATTACCATAGTGAAATTATGAAATATTTTACATTTTCAAGTTTCCTGCTATTCTGCACTTGCATGATGGCAGTTACTAGTCAAATCTGTTAGGCTGGTGTCACCCAACACTACAAGACATCAAGTCAGAGATCATGTCACTTACTGAATGACACCGTTTCTAAAAGTATCAGTCAAATTATAAAGCTATGAATTGCAGAAGGTGATGGATTACATGACTCCATAATGATTTTTCAGCTCAGTTTCAAACATACATTTTTCTCAATGGAATCAGTAATGGGAAGTGTTCATCTAAGCAGAGAATCACAACACCTTATGTTCACTGGAAGCTATAGCTTACACTGCAGTGTCATATCATTGAGTTCCCAACATTACTTAACTCTGACTAAATTTGGCCAAGTGTGGTCATATTGGTGGAGCAGCAATCCTAATTTTTGTTGTTTAACCAGCTGAGGTGGGCACGTCATTCCTCTCTTCAGATCATCATGTTGGCTCCCTGTAGAATTACATATTAGGTTCAAATCCTTGATGCCCGTAGTTAGAGAGTCTGCAGCTATATATACTGTACATCTGTATGTATATATATATATATATATATA
>JANRMT010062851.1:1687274-1737766 GCA_026402145.1 Polypterus bichir lapradei | reverse complement strand
TTTCCCCCCTCACATATACTAATGTGCCACAAACAGGAAGTTAATATGACCAACCATTCCCATTTTATTAAGGTGTGTCCATATAAATATAAATGGCCCACCCTGTAAATCTAAAATACCTACACAATAACTATAAGCGTAATAAACCAACAATAAAACAGCGGAGAAGCCATGGATTAAATAAAAAGGCTGTAGTTATCAGCAGGGAGACGTGAATCCCGTGGCGAAGCAAGGAAGGGAATGTAGAGACCGGAGCGACGGACGGCCTTATATAGGCAGGCAGCCAACAACGTGGGAGGTGTGGGGATGGGGGACCCAACGTCGCCTCACACGGCGGCCGAGTTGCAGACTAAGGACGTATATATGTACGTAAGTAGGATTCAGTTAGCATTGGGAACCCGCGTACCAAATTACTTGAAGATGGGCCCATAGGTAACAAAGACCGTTGGAAAGATCAATATGGCAGCCGACAGTGGCGTCAGACCACCGAAATAAGTACGTACATCGGTTTCGGTTAGCGCAGGGAAGCCGCCTACCAAATTTCGTGAAGATGGGGCCATAAATAAGAAAGTTTAACATGGCGGACGTTGTCGACCGTTATGACCGTTACACGTAGAATTTCGAAATGAAACCTGCTTAACTTTTGTAAGTAAGCTGTAAGGAATGAGCCTGCCAAATTTCAGCCTTCTACCTACACGGGAAGTTGGAGAATTAGTGATGAGTGAGTGAGTGAGTCAGTGAGGGCTTTGCCTTTTATTAGTATAGATTTGTCTTCAAACGACTACATTACAGCTGCTAACTGGAAGTATTGTTTTTTATTATTTAAACATCAGTAAAAATCCAAGGTGTTTGTTTTTAAATATTAAACCAATACCCACATGGTTTTTGTTATTTTGTTTTAAATTATTATTTCTTTAGCTGCAGTGGCACAGTGGTCAGCACTGTTGCCTCACGGATGTAGCATCCAGGGTTCACTGTCTCTGCAGAATTTGCACATTCACTCCGGATGTTCATGGGTTGGATTTGACTCCCTGTAGGGGAATATGCACAACACTGTTGTCTGGTCTTCTTTGCTTTTCATAAAGCCATGTTAGCACTTGGAAAATACTGTAAATTCCTTTCATGTTTATCATTCCTTAACTTTATTTTTGATTAATTACAAGCTCCCAATCTTATGATATTACAGTTATCCCTTGTGATTTGTGGAGGTTATGGGCACAGGACCCCATGAATGTTTTTGGGGCCCATGATTACTGTATAGTCTAAGTTTACTGCACTAAATAAGATGCACAAAGTTGTGAGAAATACAAGATAGAATGATCACTGCACAAGAATATCGTGTGTTATGTTTATTTTGGTTTTTTTTTATTATTAACAGCCACTGAGCATATACACTATTTTATCAAAAGTATGTGGACACCCCTCCAAATTATCAAGTTTAGATGTTTCAGATGCAGGTACTGTTAAAATGTTCACAAACAAAGCACATGGCCATGCAATCTCCATTGACAAACAGTGGCAGTAGAATGGGTCGTACTGAGGAGCTCAGGGACTTTAAACATGGCACTGTCATAGGATGCCACTTTTGCCACAAGTCAGAACATAAAATTTCTGGTCTGCTCTGATCACCTATAGGTGCTACTGTTGTAAAGTGGAAGGAAGCATCGAGGAGCAATAATAGTTCAGCCATAAAGTGGAGGACTACGCAAACTCCCAGAGTGGGGTCACCAAGTGCTGAAGTGCATTGCATGTAAAAATGGGCTGTCCTTTGTTTCAACACTTGCAACAGAATTACGGTTCAAACTGCTTCTACAACCACAGCACAATAAATGTGCATCAGGAGCTTTATGAAATGCATTTTCATGGCCAAGCCTAAGATCACTCTGCTCAATACAAAGCGTCAGCTGAAATGCTGTAAAGCACGCTGCATTGGACTCTGGAGAAGTGGAAATGTGTTCTCTGGAGTGTTCAGTCCCACTTCACTATCTGGCAGTCTGTTGGACAAAAATGGGTATGGCTGATGGCAGAAGGACAAACCCTTTTGGACTGCATAGTGCCTACTTTAAAGTTTGATAAAAGACATAATGGTTGTTCGGAGGTTTTGCGGGTTTGGGCTAGGATCCGTGCCCCCAGACAAAACATTTTAGACAACTTTGTGGCAATAATTTGTGATGGACCTTTTCTGTTCCAATATAACTATGCCCCTCTGAATAAAGCCAAGTCCATAAAGACATGGTTTGACAAGTTAGGTGTGAGGGAAACTGAATGATCTGCACAGAGCCCTGATCTCAGACTTTCTGAAGACCCTTGGGATGAATTGGACCACCAGCTGAGAGCCAGATCTTCTCTTCCAACTTCCATTACCTGACCTCACAAATGCTTTTTTGTCCGAATGGGCACAAACTGCCACAGACACACTCCAAAATATTGTGGAAAGTTATCCCAGAAAAATGGAGTTTGTTATAGCCAGTTGGGTTGGGTAACTCCATATTAAAGCCCATGGTTTTGGAATGGGATGTCCACAAGCTCATATAGGTATGATGGGCTGATGTACAAAAAAATTGGGCCATTTGGTGTAAGTTTATTAATTAGTCCTCTGTCAAGAAACAATTAAATATTAAATTTATTCTCTGCTGAAAAATGTGATCTTGCATGTGTCATAGCTGTTGATGGAACTTAAGTTTCAATGCTGTTAAAAAAAGAGGTCTGTCTTTGGGAATACTTGTAAATCACCTTTCAATGGCCAATAACTGATCTGATGCTTTTAAAATACACAGTGTTTAACACAAGTTCTAAGAAAAGTTATTGTCAGGACATTCCATTGTTCTTCAGATCCCTGTTTAAAGTTTCATGCTGTGTAACTTACTAATGAATGGGAACAAAGCAAGTCCTAAAAATAACATACATGTAAGTTTCTTAGTCATTATCACCACCCATCAGTCTCAAATTGCTTAAATTAACCCCAGAATCATACAAGTCAAAACAATTCCCAGAATCATAATGCATAATAGTCTGTTAGCCATATTAAGTTAGACTTCCTAACTAGCATCAGCCATAGAATAACACACATAGACTTACACATTAACATTAACACATTAAACTAAACTACACGTTTCTCAGATGGAATCCAGGAATAGCTGGGTGCAAATTCCTGAGTCTACCCAAGACTCTATAATTCTGTAATTATACACATAATTAATGCTCATCTTTCAGCAGATTGGAGTGGTGGCTCTCAGGCTAGGAATCTATGCCAGCAATTGGAAGGTTGCTGGTTCAAATCTCATAAATGCCAGAAATGATTACACTCCATTAGACTCTTGACCTATCCTGCAATTTCTCCCTTCTGGGTATGAAATCAACCTGCATCCAGCCCTGCAATCAGGTCCTCCAACCTGAAGGGAAAACTTGGGTGTTGCAGGCAAGATTGGCACTTCAGCCACTGTAACAAACCTCACACTGTTCCACTCCATTCGAACAAGTATGGTGCTGAGGTGTCACCCGTTGCACAGTTGTGCTAAGGTCCTGATTCTTAGGTGATTCATTGTGTGATGGGTGCGGCAAAACACTATATCAGTGCATGCTCCTAACCTCTCTTTAGCAGATTAATTCAAGGAGCATTCCAGAATGTCTCCATTCTAGTTAAGGATATGACACAAATCATATATATAGATGGAATATTAAAAGGCTTTAAACAATAAAAATACCTTTAGTTTTACTCACTTGCAAAGTGAGAATAAATGTCAGACATACTGACAGACAATCGTTTTTTCTCAAACGTCATCCCATCTGCCATTATAATTTTTTAAAACTTTGTATTATCTCATCTACTTTAAGCTTACTACTGTGAACTCTTAAAGGAAACAGTTCTCTTTATTGAACATTCCTTTTTATTTATTGTTGTAGCTACTCATCAGTTCCTTTCTAGTTTTCTTGTTGATACCGACTGCATCCTCTTCAAACAGCTTCTTTGGTAAACGCAACATCAAATTTGACATCTTAAAGTGTTCAAAATGCAAAGGACCTTACCACA
Organism: Polypterus bichir lapradei; assembly: GCA_026402145.1. Classification (NCBI taxonomy): domain Eukaryota; kingdom Metazoa; phylum Chordata; class Cladistia; order Polypteriformes; family Polypteridae; genus Polypterus; species Polypterus bichir. Next base: position 1,733,736 of record JANRMT010062851.1, on the reverse strand, counting down.
AGGTTTCCAATGACCATGACCATCATGAAGACAGTGAGACACATTGCTTGTCCAGCTACTTCCATGCAGTCCCACATAGTTTCAATCCATTCTCCACATAGGATGCGAAAGACAATCAAGAAAGAGTGGAAAAAATCATTCATGTGCCAGCGAGGTAGTTCACAACTTTCATTGATCTTACAAACACAATCCTTGTAAGACTTGCCAAAAAGTTGCATCCCCACCACCGCAAATATGAAAACGATGATGGCCAAGACCAATGTCAGGTTACCGAGAGCTCCAACTGAGTTTCCAATGATCTTGATCAACATGTTCAGTGTGGGCCAAGATTTGGCCAACTTAAACACACGAAGCTGTAAGAGAAGCAAAGTAGCACATCAGCGGGTGACATGAGGAAATTGCTGGAGAACATCCATAAGGATTTAGGCAAGAATAAAGGAGAAACTTAGAACGTTACCGGAAAGCTCAGTGTTTCTCACTATTGTTTAATTAATTAATTAATTTTATTTATTTATTTATTTAAAGAGCTTCTATAAAAGGCCAAATTGCTCCCTGGGGTCAAAATAAAGCTCTATCTGTCTCTCTGTCTATCAGAATCTTCAATTTTTTTCTGTTATGTTACTTTCATTATTTGATACAAAGTCCAGTGCAATTCAAATAAATGCATTTCAGTTTTTAAATGTTGCACACATTTCACCCTAACAATGTCATACGTGTGCTTCTAAGGATCTGCTCCTGAGCTCATCTAAGGTATGTAACAACCTGCCGGGACAGGAGAGAGCGCTATTGTTAACAGTATTCTCTTATTTTGCCTCTGCAGCAATGCAAAACTGCCCAACAAGTGCATTTAACTTTGCCCCTTCCTGTACATCGCCTTTAAGAGAGCGAAACATCCAAAGGAGAATGTCACTTAGCTCATGGGCAGCCTGCAAGATGGAGCTCCCAAAGCGCAGACAAACCTTCATTTATTTCTTATATTACATAACTCACAATCCTCTATTTATTTTGCTAAACCCTAGCCTGGGCATAATATACCAAGACGAGTGTCAGTTTCTTTTGTTTTCATTTCTTATTAAATGGGAGGACACAGTTGGCGCCCCAACTATTGATCATCTCAGAAGTCATTCCAGCACCTGACCACAAATGCACAGATAAATTGGCATCTCAATACATAGAAAACAATATGTAGCAAAATTTTAAAATTTTACATATAACTTTATCGTTATATATCAATAGCATGGGCGGCACAGTGGCGCAGCAGTAAGGAGACCTGGGTTCGCTTCCTGGGTCCTCCCTGCGTGGAGTTTGCATGTTCTCCCTGTGTCTGCGTGGGTTTCCTTCGGGTGTTCCGGTTTCCTCACACAGTCCAAAGACATGCAGGTTAGGTGCATTGTCGATCCTAAATTGTCCCTAGTGTTTGTGTGTGTGTGTGTGTGTGTGTGCCCTGCGGTGGGCTGGGGTTTGTTCCTGCCTTGCGCCCTGTGTTGGCTGGGATTGGCTCCAGCAGACCCCCATGACCCAGTTTTAGGATTCAGCAGGTTGGATAATTGATGGATGGATGGATATTGTTAGCATCCATTATTTTCTAAAACCATGTACTCTATCTACTATAGATTTATAAGAGGGGGAGAGCAGTGCTTATCCAAGCACTTAAGCTAAAAGAGAAATATTGGAAAAGCCACCATAAGACTCACAGAGATGTGGGGAAAACAAGTAAACCCACTCAACTCAGGCCAAGGTCTTCTGGTGGCATAAAGCAATGAATAGCATAAGTTCTGTACTACAGAGTTTTTTCTTTATTGTTAATATTGTAGTTTTTATAAAGAATGCATTTTAATTTATGCATATTATTCATATAGATTAACATATTAAAATCTGTATTATTTATTTGATGTTTTTTAACGAAATACATAAAACATTCAATATTTTACCTTTTAACCATTCATTATATGTTCATCCCTCAAAATGGTATTCCTTACACATTTGTTATTTAAACTCAATTTAGCAATATATATTTTCCTGTATTTTTGCAGTGTATGCAAAAAGTATTGATTTACCAAATCACTTTTACTGATTGTATATGGCATATGATACCAAACAGGACATGGGCCATACACACAACTAAAAATGTGCTGTATCAAGGACCATGCCAGACCAAGCAAGACCAGAGACTAACCAACATAAAAACAGTGAGCCACCTGGTAGCTTATTAAGTTGTATTATATTACCAACAATCATTGTACTCTGCTGTTTTGAGCATATTCTCTGTAGTGCATGAATAAATATGTAACTTTCTCTCAAGGGTGTTGTGCTATTCTAGTTATTGCCTGAGGTTACAGATATAAAAGAAAACGGGAGGTGATGAACTGCAGTTGCAGTCAGCTCTGATATGGTGGTAAATGTATGGGATTTAGGTCATTCTGTTATGATCTACATAAGAGTCTAAAAGAGAAAATGCAGTCACCTACAATCCTACAACAATAAAAAAGGTACTATAGCTAGCAGTGTCTCTCCCAAGTTTCAGCCAAATAAAATTTTAATATTAAGGCCTTTACTCACATCTACAATCAGAATGGATGATGCCTTTGCATTAGGGTGAAAAAACAGCTAATTTTAAAGTTTGCTACATAAGACTCATGATATTTAATTTGTGTGGATATTAAGATTGTTATAGGATTATTAAGTGACGATGCAGTTTATAAGTGAATAAAACAGTTTAAATAAGACTAAAGTATTTATGTAGGAGTTTAACAGGCAAGCGCCCTTTTGGCCAGAAGGTTTGAAAAAGCAAGCACCTCATAGTGACTCGTGCAATTAATAAATGTTTTTTCAAGAAGAAGAGGACATTGGGATATATTCAAATAAAAAAGAAGGACTCTGGTTAAGCTCAGACAAACTAAACAGTGCTTGGAACTTTGTAGTCAACATGTTTTCATATTTAGCTAAAACTATCTTCATTCACAGGTAACAAGATCATTGGAAATGATCAGCTGACTGATAATGGCAGTTGCAACTATTGCTAAATCTGGCATGATCCATCACCAAGGCACTGAATTAAAAGAGACATGACATCACAACTGGAATAGAGAGAGAGAGAGAGAAAGAGAGATATCACAAGAGGATAACAACAAACATCAGGTCTGGCCTAAGAAAACGAATGTAGTAGTATCCAAAAGCAATTTGGCCACCTGATTTCCGGCTTGCTGTTTGGTTCTGATATGAATTGCTCAGGATATATGTTTTTAACCATTATTTTATCTAAGATTTGGGTGTATGCCTGGTTTTTATGCAAATATACATAATTAAAGTTTGTTCTTATCTCACTGAAACTTCCTTTTTGTTTGCAGACGCTAGCAATCAGCAGGGGTAAGAGGCTGTGGAGGATGTGCGATTATGATACTTACCCAGGTTCTATTGGATTCTAACTCAGAATGTAAGTGTTAAGGGCTTCAGTAATATAACAAGAGGTGTTCGTTCAAGTTAAATTCTTTCTGAGGTGGCAAACTGGAAGCAGACAATGGAAAGTGATCTCGGCATTAGCAGACTCCATGCTTTTGATAGGGTGTTCAGTGTAAATACTTTTAGTGCAGCCAGTCCCTGTTAGGAATGGGTCAGACCTTGCATTGGGAGAACTCGGAGCAAGATCGGTCTCAGCCATCGCTAAGGTATTCAGAGGTTCAGCCCTTGTAGAGTTGGAAAAATGGGAACGATCTGAGCAGCTTGTCACTGTTAAGGAAGTTCAGGGTTAAATCCTTTCAGGGTGGAAAACTGAGAAAAAATTGGTCTCAGCAGTGTTTATCCTGCACTTATTAAGGATTCCAAAGGTACATATTGTGGAATGTACATGTAAAAATAGGGTTAGGAAGGTCTGGAACATTAATTAGGCATTTCAAGGATTAACTTGTCCACCAATAAAAAAGAACCTTAGGAATCTACAGAGCACTGTTTTGGACACATTCACAATAAAACTGTACTGATAATACAAAACTCCAAAAGCAGAAATGTTAATGACAACTGACTTACCAAACGGAAGGATCGTAGGACAGACAGGCCTTCCACATTGGCAAGTCCCAGTTCCACCAGACTGAGAGTGACAATAATGCTATCAAAGATGTTCCATCCAGTTTGAAAGTAATAATATGGATCAAGAGCAATGATTTTGAACACCATCTCAGCAGCGAAGATGCCAGTGAACACCTATTGGAGACATAAGTACGATACTTTATAGGGTAGTTGAAGCACTAAATGCTATGGTCAGGGTTAACATGCATCTTTGAGCGAGAGGAAAAAAAAATATCTGAAAACAAAAATTATTAAATTTATTTATTGCTAGTAATTAACATTATAGTATGTCTGTGTTTATTGAAGATTGAAAATAATTTGCGATATTTACCCCTATATATTTAAACTGCTCTGCTAAGATAAATGGGAAGGTGTCAAATCTAATATTGTGTACTAGAAAGTTCACTGGAAAAAGCACACTTTTATTCAAATTAATTTTGAGTCCAGATATCTTTTGAAAATCTGCCAGTGCTTTTATGACTGCTGGCACAAAATGTTGTGGGTTGGATATATACAGTACCATATCATCTACATATAGTGATATTTTCTGTTCAAGTCCTTCTGCATTTTGAAAGTAAACAGCCAATGGCTCAATGGCGACTGCAAAGATCAATGGCGATAGGGGACATCCTTGTTGAGTACCACGTTCTAGTTTGAAGTAGTCTGAAATAATGCTGTTAATATGAACTGAGGCTTCTGGACTAATACAGAGTAGTTTATTCCAGGGGTTCCCAAACTTTTGGACATCAAGTACCACCTGAGGTTAAGTAACTTGCATTGCGTACCACCCGCACCTTGTTGAAAGGAATGGAGAGCTGTAAGGGGGGGGGGAGTTCGGGTCTAAACCGCCCCGAAATCTGAATAAAACTTAAAAGAATTGGAAGAAATTATGCATAAAATTAATGAAAAAATTTGTGCATGTACATAAATTGATAAATTCCGCCCCGAAACTAAATCATGCCTTTGGCCTGTATGTGACGCAGTTACCGAAGAGGAAATGGTATCGGCTTTGTGCTTAGATCTAGTGACTACGATGCGATACAGCGGCAGTGCACGTATAACAACAAACGCGAGCGGTTTCTGTGAGGCAGAGTTACCGAAGACTAAATAGTGTCGGCGTTGTGCTTAAATCTAGTGACCAAAAGCTCAAACAGTGAAGAAGCAGAAGTTGACTTCCGCGAAACGGAATTAAATGAATACTGATTCGAATAATAGGTTTTATTTATTCAGATGACGAAATTTCACACCACACTAAATTTGGGAAACCACGTATTATTGTATTTATACAGTTTCACTGGTTTTTGCTCACAACAGGCTTGTCATAAAGGGTTTTGCACAGATAAATTAAATTTCAGGGACCGCGATGCGTACCACCTGAAAAGGCTCCGCGTACCAGTTTGGGAACCGCTGGTTTATTCCATGCACATGTTTGGGCCAAACCCAAATTTGTACAATGTGGTGAACAGGTAGTCCCATTCAACCATATCAAATGCTTTTTCTGCATCCAAAGATAGATAGTAAGATCTCTGGGGTGTTAGATTTAATGGATGAACATATTAAACAAACATCAAAGATTAGAAGCTAAGTGTCTGCCTTTAATAAATCTGGCTTGATCTTGTGATATTACAGAAGGAAGCACTTTCTCAACCCTTCTAGCTAGAACTTTGGAGAGTATCTTAATGTCATTTTACAAGAGTGAGACTGATGCACATTTTTAAATTTGAAGCTTAATTGCTTATGCGATGCAAAAACATTATCTATGTACAAGTCACTAAATCAGGGGTGCCCAATGCGTCGATCGCGATCGACCGGTATATCGCAAAGGTAGTGCATGTAGATTGTGTTGCATTCAAAAAAAATTTTTTTAAACGTTAGTCTATCATATATCCTCCCTGTGGCATTTGCCACTTGATTGACATACAGGGCGGCCAGTCTGAGATCTCTTTTCTTCTAACACACTGGTCATCCCGCACACACGATCAAACGCGCGAGTTACTGCAAAACTCCGGCTGTGATCTAATTAGCCTTACAATTTATATCGACTAAAGAAGGGATTAAAAAAAAAATTGTTTGGGGAGGGTATGGGCTGGATGTGGAATTGGAAGATGTCACAATCGAAGTGCGTTTGTCTGATCTGTCAATATATCATTGCTATACCAAAGAAGAAAAATGTGGAAAGGCACTTTCGAACTGTTCATAAAAACTACGAAACTGACATCCTTCCGAAAAGCGTTCTGAGAAAAAGAAAAGAGAGGGAACTAAAATCGCATTTAATCGGACAGCCGTCATTTTTCACTCGGCTGAATTCAAAAGCTCCTTGACTGCATTATTCGGCTCTACTTATTTATGCGAGTCAGCCCTTTCCCACATGACGATTATTAAATCCAAATACTGTAGTGACCATAAATGTATTGAATTGTTATTGTGCCATAAAGGTTATTCAGTTATGCAAGGTGCGAAAACATACATTTTATGTATAAAGTATACTCAATATATATATATATATATAGCATTTTTAATGTAGGTAGATCATTTCGACCTGGTCATTTTAAAAGTAGCTCGCAAGCTGAAAAAGTGTGGGCACCCCTGCTCTAAATGAGGAAAGGATCTTTCAATTAATATTTCTATTTCAAAAAAGGAGTGGAAGGCAGTCATTCACAAAATACACTCTAGTTCCATATGCACAAAGCATTCATTCATTCAACTTAAAATATTCTATCATGAGCATTTATCTTGATTAAACCTATCCAAAATATTTCCAGGGCAATATTCAACTTGTGAGCGCTGCAGTCTAGCTCCAGCCCCCCTGGGCCACATGTTTTGGGCATGCTACAAATTAAGCTGTGTTCGGTGGACTCCCAGATAGGCTTAAAGTGGAGGATAAACAAATCTTGCATTTACCTCACTACTAGCACATAGACTTATCTTGCTCAATTGGAAGAATTCCACTCCACCACTTTTAAGTCAGTGGGTAACTGATGTCCTATACTATTTGAAATTGGAAAAAATCTAATTCTCACTCAGAGGATCTGTTCAAATATTTAAAAAATATGGCAGGATCTCATCAACAACATTTTAGAATAAGCTTCTATAATCGGGGGAAAAGGATATGGTTCCTTCCTTGCTACTTTCAAAGATTTGCTTTATTGGCTGGCTCTCCTTCCTCTCTTTTTTTTTTTTGGTTGGTTTTGTTAAGTTTGATTTGACTGTATGGATTCTTATTTGCTTTTAATTAAAATTAAAATAAAAAAAAAGAAAATAAGTGTAACGAAAATCACATGGTAGGTTACGTAGTATCTAGGCTAGTTTTCCAGCAAGCAGTCAAGTACACAAAAGAAAATAAGTTCCAAACGCAAGTAGTGAAGTAAGTCTATACCGTACGCACATTCCTAACTTGGTGCTTACACTGCTTAGCCACTAGGTCAGAGAACAACAGCAGTAAGCTTGACCTTTGCTGGCCTAGAAACTCTCCATCAGTGAAATTCACTGAAAACACCCTTGTGGCAGTATTCAAAGACACCAAACTACCAAATTCTCTTACCAGGTTTCCCGTTGCCAAGACACTTTCAAACTGCTCTGTCATAGGGTAATGCTCCATAGCCATAAAAAGGGTATTCAGAACAATGCATATGGTGATGCCAAGGTCCACAAAAGGGTCCATGACCACAAATTTCACAGCTTCCTTAAATTTTATCCACAGGGTACAGCAATCCCAGATCAGGAACATGTGCGCAAATTTATACCACCAAGGAGGACACTTCTGCTGCGTCTCTTCCAGCTCTGCACAAAATGAAAAGCAGTTCTGTAATTATAATACATTCATTTAATGAAACAGACTGAGAATCAAGGTATCTGATCAGTGACTGTGATAAAGTTATTTATCTGGTTGGGGATGTTCTCATTTAAATTGACCCATGTCAGGATAAAGCACACATCATAAAGGTGGAATCTTAAGGTTAGTGTCTCATCCTGTCTTAAAGTGCTCTCTATTGCCTTAGAACCTATAGTAAAGGGGGCACTACAAGGTTGAGATTTGATGCTGATCACATATTATTAATAAATGAGCTTCCTCCTCATCATCACATCCTGCCACGCTGCTCACTTTCTTACGCAAATTGCAAGTGATATCCCTCACATAAATCAATGCCATTATTCAGTGTGTATTTAGAATGCAAGCACTGGCTTATGTTCAACTCATTGTCCTAAATACGCAGACACTTTTACACCTATGAGTGTTTTATGCATTTTTGCTGTTCTTACAATCTCTTTTGGTTTTTTTTTTTAGCTCTAACTGATCTGTACCAATCAGCATAACCCTGAGTGAGTTGGTGTGGACCAAAAGACCTTCTCAAACCTAATTCTGTTATAGCAACTAAATATTGAAAGTGCAATACTAATCTGAAAATACTTAAGTAGTGAAGTAAAATATTAAAGTAACCTTCTATAAGTCATGTAATCAATATCTTAAATTAAATACTAGTTCCTGGTGAAAACAAGGAAAACATGCAAACTTCATACAAACATTGGCCAAAGTAGAATTCAGACCCTGAGGTAGCAGTGCTTACTGCATTTTGCTTCCATAATAATAACAGGCAGCAAGGTGACACCGTGGTTAACACTACTTCCTCACTGCTCTTATTGTCCCGAGTTGAAATTCTGGCCCAGTCAAACTTTTGTGTAGTTTGCATGTGCTTCTTTTGTTTTTATGAGGAAAAAAAACAGGTCACCAGTGAACACACCCATTCTCACAGGGCAGACAGAATTTAACTGAATTCCCATTACTCTAAAAATGAAATGGCACCTATCTTAATTTATTAGGTGATGCACTATTAAAGAGACATTCTATCTGTTTTTCTTCAATAGCTGCAATCTAAAATTCCAATTCAGGATTATTTCAAAATTTGAAACATGCAACAAAATCTAATAGAGAACATAATTATAACTAGAAATGCAATTGGAAATAACATAAAAACAGGCCAAAATCCCTTGGCTGTTTATAATGCTATTTACTAAACATTAACTCAATGAGATACAAAGCTGTTTTGGTTAATATTATTTTAGGTACACCATCTGATCTCTGTCTCCTTAGTGAAAGCTGGGTGAGTAAATCATCTGACATATTCATTTAGTTGAAGCATCAGCACATGTTATTTTTTAACTTTCTTCACAAACCTAGATGTAGTGGAGAAGGTAACCAGGGGATATTTTTATGAGAGCAACTGTCTATGGCTTAGATATTAAAGTAGAATCTAACTCATATTACTAATGTATATTCCACCTTACTGCGGTGGGCTGGCGCCCTTCCTGGGGTTTGTTTCCTGCCTTGAGCCCTGTGTTGACTGGGATTCACTCCAGCAAACCTCTGTGGCCCTATATTAGGATATAGCTGGTTGGATAATGGATGGATGGATATTCCAACTTAGCCATATTCATTATTTTTGACTGAATTTAGTGCTTTTTATTTGCCTTCACTACAAATTTTGATCTTGTATTGTAGTTTTAATGTGTGATTTTACTTAACTCTGTCGACTTACATGAAAATACTGCCCTGACCAAAGCACTGCCTGAGGCATATGCCTCGTTGCCAGCCTGGGATGCAGCAATATTTTTTAACGTGTTAAACAAGACACATTCAATCACAAAAATTAACACGGTAACTTTCCCAGGTATAGTTGGAGCTTAATTCTGCAGAACAATATAGACCTATAATAGAAGCCTCAGAAAAAGAATAGCCACAAAAGTGACTAGGCATGAAGACACTCATCTTGAATTAATGAGGGCACTTACACTCTTAAATTACACTCCAGAAAAGTAAAGCCTTGATTCAGAGCAAAAAAAAGTTACAACTTTCACTGTAAATATTTATTCTAGACCGAATTTAATCCTATTTGATCAAAGCAAAAATAATTCTCAAATACTATTTAGAATAGATGTTAATTTGACAATATCAGAGAATTATCTTAAAAATCAAAACTAGACCCAAACATACAAAATAATGACTTTTTTTTTTTTTTACTGGTGTCGTATTTTTTCTTTGAACTTTTTAGTTTTTTGTTAACTTTCTAATTTCTCCGAACTTCTTATTTGTTCACTGTTCATGTTTTTTGTAGTTTTTGTTATTTTGCCTTACTTGCTTTTACCCACTGTCATTTAATTAGGGCTGTCAGGTGTGACCTGAAGAATTCTATTTAAACTACCTCATTGACAAAGCTCTCTGCTATAGGGCTAGTTAGCCTGTCTTGATGTTCTCTTTCACTCCCTATTGTGTTTCACCCGTATTCTTTGTTTTTAGTTTTGTTGGTCTTTTGACCATTATCCATTGGCATTTTCTGGTTTCGACTTTTCATTCATTTTCTTACATTTTGCACTTTATTTTGTCAAATTGTTTTGTAAATTACTGGATTACTTTTTGGATTTGATTTAGTGTTTAATATTTAGTTTGTTTTGTATTCTTTAAAGTGTATTCTCCCACTTTGTAATGTGAGATTACTTTGTTTTATTTTTGGATGGAAATGTGATCTTTGTTATTTTCTTAATATTATTTTTTATATTGTCATCAAAAATATTATGGCTTTCTTTATTATAATTTTGAATAATATTTTATTACTTCTCTTTCTATTATTTTTAGTCATCCATTTGCTTATTCTTTGTCTTATGCTAAAGTTGTAAGACAGCCCCAGACCCACATAAGTTTGGGAAAGCGTTAGGGTCAGTGCTGAGGTACCAAGCTTGTGCATATGTTGTTCAATTCTGTTTCTGAATTTTGGATTTTGACATTTGGAGATTGTAAATGCTTTTGTTTCTGATTCTGTGGTTTATGGAATTATCTTTGGTTGGTAAGAGTTTAAATTTGGATAATAGACTTTACTTTATTAACCTTCACTTTGCCTTCCCAGCAAACATCAATCTACTCCTTTTGTTTTGCTTTATGTTTTTTGATAATAAATACTTTAAATATATTTTAAAGGAGCTCTGTTTTGTTAATTTGGGCCAGCAGTTTTATGATTTCCTCTTCCTTTTAGGGTGTACAATTAAGTCTTGGCTCCTTTGGTCTATGTAGGCATCATCTTCTTCTCCAGTTTGAGGCCAGGATGATTTTGAGTAGGGGCTCCACTGAAGCCTTTAATCCTACTTTTTAAACCAAAGTCATTTTTGAGTCTAGAGTGCCTAGCAAACTACCACCAGAACTTATATATGTGTTGCAGAATGTCCAGGAGGGGACAGACAGGCTGTTGGCCAAGGCCACCAGAACTGTAACTTTGTCTGTTGACTGTGACTTTGATCATGCACTCATCCTAACTTCATTTTCTCCAGAAGTGCTGTTAACTACAGTTTTTGTTTTCCTCTTCTCCATTTTCAGCTGGTCAAATCTCAATTATAATATTAACCCTCTAAGGTCTAAGCCATATTTTGAAGTCTTTTTGAAGTCCATCTGTTTATTGCATAACATTGGAATTTTACAGAGTGTTTTATATATAGTACTTTTTTCAGCAGACGTTGGACTTTTCAGAGATTATTAGTAGAATCCATCCATCCATCCATCCATCCATTATCCAACCCGCTATATCCTAACTCCAGGGTCACGGGGATCTGCTGGAGCCAATCCCAGCCAACACAGGGCGCAAGGCAGGGCGCCAGCCCACCGCAGACTAGTAGAACCATGTATACATTATAGTTTTGCAAAAATTGTCATGTAAATGGCCCAAGACTGGTCAAACACCTTTCAAATTTTCAGTTCTCCTTTGAAAAAAAAAAAATACAGAACACTGACAGACCCATCAGTTTTGAGAAAATTGCAAAGACATGCCTTCAGTATGTTTTTCAATATCATTCAACATTTTTCACTCAAAACTCAATGAACTGTATACATTTCTTTCTTATATAAGAAAATCAGAAAATTATTTACTTGTGCCACTTTTCATAACAGGCTCTTAACCTGAAAACTTCTTCAGGGGAGTTGCACAATGGCTGACCTTTCACTCAAATTTCCCCAAATATATCCAATCAAAAAATCATATACAAATGTTAATTCAACCTGATGGCTCTGAGATTGGGAGTGCTTTATAACAGTAAAATTGTGAAAGCCCATTGAGTCTGTACAAAGCAAAGAGAGCTACTGTATATTGATAAAACAACTGATTGAACCTAGAGGATAAGGTTTTTGGATTTTTATAAAGTTTTATAAAGTGCCAGAGCTTGATTGGGGAAGATCTCCCTAAAATTTAACACAAGGGGTGATTTCAGACTCTGTGAGAGGACTGATGCCATAAACTGGCAGCGGTGAAATGTCAAATAAAAAGAAGTTAAACTGAATAGGAATTCACTAAACATTCTGAGTCAATTTCTGATTTTTTACATTTTTTATATTAGCACAATAATATACTTCAGCCTGTTTTTAACCTTTAATTTAACAATGTTTAGTCAAGTTTCTTCTTAAACTTTATTTGAACAAAGAGCATTGCATGCTGCACCCTTGTCACCTGCTGTGCAGCTGTACAGCCCCAGTGAACAACCGAATTCCACAGCACACAGGAGCAGCTGCAACAGGAAAGCTAACATTCTATGAAAATGAAAATATATTAATTCATAAGTAACAAGTTAGGCTCAATTATGAAATAGTAATTTTAAAAATTAACTGAATATTCCAAATAAATATGCAAGGGGAATTTGAGCATTAAAAGTTAGAATTTGAGGGAACAACTTAATTTGTGTGGGGTACTCACAATTTTAATGCCAAATTTCAAGCCCCTGGGGCTTCTTTCAGTGAACATTGCCACAATGTACAACTATAAGCTGCAGCATAATTTTTTGCATTGCTTTTAAAACCTGCAGAACTTACAAAGAGATGTAAACTACTCATTGTGTATCCCTAAGCACGTCCCTTAAACTAGGTGTGTTACACCAGGTAGTAATGCAGGACTGGAGTCACAACATGGAAAAGGGTTACTGTTATGAAACAAATTGGTTTACCTTCCATGACATTAGTGAGCACACTCATTGCACTTGCAGTTCTTTTCTGAAGACCTGGATCCTCTAAGTAATCCATATTTTGTTTGGAGTCAGGCTGATTGTGTTTCACAACTCCCTCAACTGACTACAGAAAAAAAATCAAAACAAAAAGCAAAGGAACAGCAGCAATGAAGGCAACTATTTTGTCAGACATCATCAATATGTTTTCTCCTTGTTAAAGTTACTCTATGAAAATTAATGAGATGGAGGGGATTATGTTACCAAGTCCAGTGGGTGTGGGGGTTTACCTCAGCTTGTTCAGAGTTGACTCGCTCAATGACCACCTTTGGTATGACTCTTCCATTGCAATCTCCGATTTGGTCCCCTTCTTGATCAGCGTCAGCATCTTCGGAGTCACCCTTTTTCTTCTTTACTTGATTTCCAGCTAGTGAGTCCTGGCTGTTTCCATGGGCCTTGGCTGGTCCATGCAGCTGTAAGGAGAAATCAAAGGAGCCATCCCATGCCAGAAATCAGCAGGCTGAATTAAAGAATATTCCAACCACATCTGACAAGCAGCTGGTATCACACACATGGTTAAAGAACTAGAAATTAGATGATCTGATAGCAAATGTCCAAGTGCAATGTTCCTGGACCACGGATGTTTTTGTTTTTTTTTTGTTTTAAGCTGCCCATAACCACTGAAAGAATAGATGATGTCAGGGTGAATATGGATGACACTGGAGAAAGAACACTTCTAAGGATAACTGCAGCTCTAACGCTTCCTGAAAGAAGCTTAAGAGTATATTTAAATAGGCTTTGTGACTAACTGAATGGAAAAGAAAAGACATTGCATCTTTAAGTAAAATGTCCAGCCCCCTCAGTTTTAGAGGAAAGAGTTTTTGAACACTTTTGCATACTTGACTTGAGCCTTGAAAATAACTGTTCTTTGCTTAGTGCTGTTTTACCAGGCACCAGCCCTGCATCTTACCACCGGGAGCTGGCAACTAACCTGAATCCTTTAGCCTCTTTTATCTGAGAAAATGACCACTGCCCTGACAATTGACAGCACATGTAACAGCATAACACAACTAAGTGCATACTCGCTCAAGCTCAGTGAACACCACTGTCATATCAGAGCATTAGGGCCATGTTCTTAACATGGTGAAGACATCAGAATAATCCTAGTCAAAAAGAACAAATCAAGTTCAAGTAGATATAACTAAAACAAAGGAAAAAGCTTGTTTAACCATCTCTGAAACCTGACATTCACCCAGAGACTGAGGTAAGGATCATCAGGGTAAAGAAAAGTCCCGTCCACCAGATTAAAATTGGCTTGCAATGACACAAAGAGTGGACAGGAGAATAGAACAATAGTTTGGTGTTTGGAATCCAAGTCAAAGAAAAGCGCAGAGGCGATGTCTGTGTCCAGCTGGGTGTGTTCACTTCACAGGTGGACCAGAATCCATGGAAAATACACAGCGTGCATGTTGTTTCACTTTCACGGCCAAGGCTTGGTGAATTTCAGCAGGTTTCACACCCTCTGCCCAAACACATCTCACTACGGTGCGTTGTTTAACAATGGTGAAATCCTGCAGTGAAGAGTCCTTGTTCATTTGAACTTATCTTCAGCTAGACTAATGACAGATTGCTGCATCGTGTGTGTCTGAACTACCCATAATTTATCATGAATGGGTTGTGTTGCGTCAGGTTCTATCTGTTGAGGTAACTGCACAATTATCAAATTATCTTTACTTTTTGATTTAGCATATGTATATTTCTAGCTAAAAGGCTCTCCATTCTATGTATTGTCAACAACAACTAAGGTTTCGATTTTTGATTTGACAATCATGTACATTTGTCTTCCCAGTTATGAAGTTTTGCTTGTCTTTTGGTTTAGGCCTCTTCTTTTTGTATTTTATTTGACAGAATACTTCTGTTACGCTATACTGGGCCAAGCAGGTTACTCACTTGTGCTTCCTGCTTCTTCAGTTGCTCCAATATTTGCTGAAACTCTTCCTCTTTTTGTCTTGCTTCCTCCATTGTGGCCTCATTCTGTTCTGCGTAGGCCATGGCCACCACAGCCAGAATCAAGTTTATCAAGTAAAAAGAGCCCAAGAAGATAATTATCACAAAGAATATCATGTAGGTTTTGCCAGCAGCCCTTAGGGTCTGAAAGAAATAATGCAACAACACATTCAGAATAAAACATACATGCTGCTTAATCTGTATGTATACACTTAAACAAAAAATATAGCTATACCTAGAAACAGATTTTCATTCAGAATGAAGACCAGAAAGCCAGAAGAGCAAATGTATAGGATTGTTCAGCTCATTATATAGTACTTACAACTTCTACTAGATGATGTGCATCAGGCCAATTCTTAAAAACAAACGGCTAGAAAGGACACAGTCATACAAACAATTGAGTTAGCTTGATCACTGGCTGCCACTCAGAACATGAATGACACCACTAGGTTTACTTGTGTGGTTCTCAGATGGTTCAATATTTTTAACTTCGAGCCACAGATCTTGTGATAGTGAGGTCAGGAGGTTTTGTCTGGATGCAGCTTTGGCAAATCTGGACTCTTCTTCCTCTCCTTACATTGATTTTTTAAGTTAAAGATTAATAAATCAGTGTAAGAGTGGCATGAATTAGAATGGGAATAGTGCTTTCTCACTATGTGACATCTGTACTCTCTATTATAAAGTGATTTTTTCTAATTGGTGGAATAATTGCTTGATTTTCAATATCATGCAGCACTTTAATAATAAGTAAAAACTTCACATATAACACGATGCAAAAGTCTTAGATAAATGTAAGAAAATCTGTAAAGCAGAAATGCTTTCAAAAATAATGAAATGATTAGTTTCTGAATATCAAAAATATACTATAAAGAGCACTAAACAGTAAAAATCAATATTTGGAGGGCCAGCTATTTGCCTTTAAAATTGCACTAGTTGCCCAAGGTTCACTATCTTATCATGCAGCTTCATAAAAAAAATGTCAGCTCATTTGCTCCAAGCATCTTGTTGAAATCTCCCTTGTTCTCCTGCCCAATATGGTGGTCATCTCTATTGTTTGTCTCTCCAGGTAATCCAAGACAGCCACAATGATGTTGAGATCAGCATTCCATGAAGGCCATACCACCAATTGCTGAACTCCAGATGGTACTGCATGATGGATGGGAATCTGCTTGTACTTTTCAGCATTGAGGATTCCATTCATTCTGGCCAGATATCATAAAGTAGCACCATGTCTACATGAACCTCCACTGTTCTTACTACAGGCTTCAAACACTCAATTATATAACGCTATTCAGATCTTCTTGATACTCTGCCTCCTGTATGAGCCAAAAATGTAAAATTATAACTCGTCAGTCTGGTGCACTTGCTGCCTTTGTTCAGAACCGCAATCCTTGTGTTTTTGACCATTGGTTCGCTTTTGGCTTTATTTTAGCTTTGGCAGAATCGCTTTGTGGTAATAGATCTTCCTACAAGACTTGGTCGGTCTGTAGAGGGGAAGACTTTGGTTCCACTGGTTTTTGCAAGTTCATAGCTGATAGCTGTGCTAGACTTGTCCTGATTTTGAATGGATGTCATTTTGATTTATCTCTCACTTTCTGCACTGTATGTCAATGGCCAACCATTGCATTTCTGGTTCTCCATCTTGCTCATTTTCATGAGCGAGTTTAGACAGCACAACTAGAAAATCATGTTGGCAGTGAAATTACTGCCTAGGCGATATCTTGATGATATAGGATGACCAACTTGTGTGTTGTTGCTATGCTCACACCTGTCATGATGTATGAACTGATCACTTGAGAATTAAACTGTTCCTTTGGCCGCTGCCTCACCTTTTAGTTTGCTTGCCATTTTCCCAGTTTAAATCCTTCTGCACCCATATCTGACTTAGTCCATCAGGTTGGTTCCATCAACTGCTTAAGCCAAATGATCTTTAGTAACTTTTAGTTATCTTTGTTTAGTCCTGCACTGGGCAAGAGAACAAAGTCATCAGGTTTGTGAGAAGTGCTCTGTTACTTAAATGTTTGGTTAACCAGATATACAATTTAAAAAGATTGTTATTTTAATGGGAATTGTTACATACTCTTTCGACTCTATATTGCATCGCTTCTTCGAAATTAAACTTGTCGTAGCTTTAATTGTTGCGGGACCACAGGTTCTCATAGTGTATGGTCCATTATTGTGTAAATCTACGTTTTGAGCACTAAATGATGCAAACACGAAAATATTATTGTACACTCTGATATTTGGCCTGTAATGTTTGTGGATTTCACTTTCACCAAACAACAAATCTTTTAATTCTCACGGATACACCTCTTCATTGGGAGGCAACACAAATTTCATCAAGAACACAGTGACGCAGTTGGAAACTTGTTAAGGATAAATTTCACACAAACATTGGGAAGTTTTTCTTTACACAAAGAACCATAGACACTTGGAATAAGCTACCAAGTAGTGTGGTAGACAGTAAGACGTTAGGGACTTTCAAAACTCGACTCAATGTTTTTTGGAAAAAATAAGTGGATAGGAGTGGCGAGCTTTGTGGGGCTGAATGGCCTGCTCTCGTCTAGAGTGTTCTAATGTTCTAAAAATTAGAAGATGTACAAGTTGCCGACTTAAACTTTAAAGCTGAACAATATCTACATACTTCTGATGTATGACCTATGTCCATATATTCAATCTTTTTGCTGTTCCGTTATTTCACCGAATAATAATTTCCATTAGTTTGTGCTAAAGCGATCTTTACTCTCTTTTTTTGATACTTTCGAATTTTACTACTTTCATAATCTCTAACCTGCTCTGCATGTGTATCGCACCAACGCTTTTGAACCTCTTTTGTGAATTCTTTTATTTCTGACCCTGATTTGACCTACGAGGTTTTCAAGTCCACTTGGTCCGGGCTGATTATTAATTTCCTTATTTTCAGAATTTGCACATAGATTATTATTGTTCTTTTTTGCATTCTTTTCTCTCCAAGATTTTTGGGTCTCTTTTCGACGAGCTGCTCTTTCTTCTTCGCTTAGTCATTGACGTGCCAACTAGAACGTATAAAATTTTTTAAGAACTGAGAGCACATGAAGTGTGTCTGCCAAAAGCATTCCAACAACTGAGAGATTAGATATCCGTGATCTTGTTTTAAATTGGTTGTTCTCGCGGGATGTGAAAGTGTCTTTCCGAGAAGGTCACATCTCGACCCAAGATTTTTTTTTATATAATAGAGAGATTTGAAATTTTCTCTTTCACATTGATGGAGAACGCAAAAAATATATGCCTAAGACTTTTGCACACACTGGAACCATTTTTTGAATAATAATAATGACTAAGTTTGGTGAGACAGAATATTTTTACATTCTTAAATCACTGCATATATGAGCACAAAGGTTATGCTTTAAAAATTTAAAAACAGTGATGAATGAGCAGAGCCAAAATTACTCCTAAATTCAACAAAAAAACTGAATTGGGCACAAACGCCTAATAACCAGGTGAGGAAGGAGTATTGTGTTCTGATAAGCTGGTTTCCCAAAATGAATAATATGAGTTTTCATAGCTTAAGACTGGAAGAGAATTCAGAAAATGAGTCACCTTGACCTTATATCACATACAATTGGTTTAAATAATTAATTACTGTATGTACTGTAATCAGCGAAGGCCAATGAAATAAACAGTACACCCTCTTCCAGTCTGATATATTTTGGAAAGGTCTTTGTGCTGCAAGAGATTCTGCAAGGATTCCCCAAAACTTTGTATAATGTTATAAAATAAGAAGGTAAAAAAATGGATAAACCAAAAAATTTGTTACTTTACATGTAGAAAGGTTTCAGTGTTTTTGATCATTGCTGACAGTAATGTGGCTTGAAACTGGCAGATGATTCAGAGCTTGCAAATCATTTAGCATTAAAAAAAAAAATCAAAAAAGCGGAGGTCCTAATTGACTATAAATATCACGATCGATAAACTGCTACTGTGTATTTCTTGTATAACAAAAATGAATTTATTGTAAGCATTCCAACTTTTGTTTAAATGCACAGAAGGGCTTCAGTGCATACTGTATATTGACTGTATTCATGTTTGAGAAACTGTACATACCAGCTGGAAAAGATTCTCCCAGTAATCTTGAGTCATTAGTCGGAATAAAGAAAGGAAAGCCCAGCTGAAGGTGTCATAGCTGGTGTAACCGTAGTTTGGGTTCCTTCCGGCTTTCATGCAGATGAATCCTTCTGGGCACTGTCTGTAAAGAAGAAAAAATCAGTTAGAATCAAAGGTTGATCATAAAAGACTTGTGCAGAAATTGAAGGTGTGGAGTAGCTGAAATTGCTTTCAAGGGATGTTGAGGGGACTATTTGAAACAGAAACCCTCTTTTCCTCATCTTTCCTAAATGTTACTCCCCCCAAGTGTCTTGCATCTGGGTTTAACATTTTAGCCTGTCATATCTGCAAGGCTCAGTCATAGAGAAGTGGTGCTGACACTTCTTGGCTCCTGCTTTCATTTCATGCCATTTATAATCATTTTAATAGTTAACATATCACCTCTGTTGTCAAGAACGGTCCTGGTGTTATACCACATATGGGTGACTTTTGTCCTTCAACACCCAGATTAAATGAAACTGAAAAAACAGTTCCTAATTTCATTTGAACAATTAATTGACTTAATTTATCCTCCTTTCATTGGATTATAAAGCTTCAGCATAACCTTCTTATCAAGGTGTGTTTGCAGAGGTCTTGATGCATCCTGCCTGTAATGTTGATGTCTGCAGCTCACTTAAAGTGCTAGAGTGAACATAGATTTGTATTGTTCTGTTTCTGTTACTCTTCAGGTTCTTAATGGTGGCACATAAAGAACTAATTATTTACTATACTTCCCTAATGGCACACTTCATAATAATTAACACTATTAAGCAAATGTATATCACTGGCCACGTTGGCAGAACTTGTTGACTCACCCAGCATCTGAGCTGTTACCACACAGTAAGGCATCTATGGCCCCATCTAGAAAGTAATAGTTACCTTGAAAAAACAGAAAGATAGGAAATTAAAAAAAAAAAAAAGTACAATGACTTTAAACAAGAGTAGACCTAAATAAAGAAACTGGGACAAAGGTGAAGCAAGCACAAAACACACCAATACAAAGCAAATTGACACACCAGGGATCAGCAGATCTTTTTGTCCAGCATATACATGGTCTATAGCAGCAATCCCCTCATCTTTTTGACCATCATATATAATACAGACCCTGATCAATGTTATGTGATTATATGTACATACATAAAACCTAAGGGCACCTCTGCCCCCCACTCTTTGATTTTATATCCATGTAAGACATGTACAAAAAACCAAGGGGGAATGCTCCCCCTCCCCATTCTTATTCTTATAAGCACATAAGACTGTGCACAGAACCCCAAAGGATATAACCCCCACCATGTAATACTGTGTGAACGCAAAGGAAAACTTCAATCCCCCCTCTATTTTATCTATGATTTTGCACAAAACCTTCCGTTTTGCAGAAATCCAAGAAAGGCCCCTGGCCTATTAGGAGATACAGACACAGATGAGACATAAAGACTGTAGGAAAGCTGGGAAATGATGGACAAGACTCAGGAATATTGGGATATATGGGCATACTGCAGCAGGGATACAGTTCTTCTGATGCTCAATGACACAGGAAAAGGATATCATATGGCAATT
Organism: Polypterus bichir lapradei; assembly: GCA_026402145.1. Taxonomy (NCBI): domain Eukaryota; kingdom Metazoa; phylum Chordata; class Cladistia; order Polypteriformes; family Polypteridae; genus Polypterus; species Polypterus bichir. Next base: position 1,713,021 of record JANRMT010062851.1, on the reverse strand, counting down.
GGGCTTCTGGATTACTAAAATAGAGTGGGTAAGGAATGGCATAGCATTTGGTGGTGTGATGTTCTTTCAGGTAAGCCAAAGAAGTTCAGGTGAGACTGTGTAATGCAAAGCAAGGACGAGGCTCTGAAGATTTTTGGAACCAGAGAGATACAGTACTTGTAGAAACATCTAACACTGTGTCAGTGTCCTATAGTTTTGTACTGTGACCAAGACAACACAAACAGGAGTACCTACACAAACAACAAGAATTTGGTATATGGTAGATAAGGAAGTAATCCTACACAGACATGTTTAAGGAGAGTATTGTGACTCATTCTAGAAAGACAAAGATGCCAGTGAGGGGACACTAGAGGTGAAAGCACATTTCTACCACAAGAGGGCACATAGACCCAAAAAGGATCATGTGGGTTTATGCTGCTCTTATAACCAAACAGGCAACCAGGAGATCATCTGTGCAACTTGGCCCAGAACCACACAGTGATGGTTGCAAAAGAGGGCATCGCTCCTTCCAATGAACTATTCCTTCCCTTCTGTTTTTGATACGCATTACATATTCCATATATACTTACAACAGTCCTGACACCACGGAGGACAAAAGGGGGAATTGACACCTCATCTTTCTTGTTCTGCCTCTCAGTTTTGGACAAAAGGGTTTTTGAACACTTTCTCCTACTTTTACGCTAAGAAATGGATACACTTAGTCAGTGGTCACATAACAACACTGACTGCTAACTCATACTAAAATCAAACTGTCCAAGAAGTCTTTTGCATCAATTTTTCAATGTTGATGTGTCAGTTGTTGGGTAATGTGAATTACTGACAGCTTTTTTGTTTTAAGTTATGTGTATAATTGAGCTTCTTAACTGCCATAGTTGCACATTTACATTGGTGTCTTTCATTAATATTTATAAATATGTTGTTCCTACAATCAATGAATCTGTTAAGGTAGGTGAATGTTGACAGAAGTCAAAGATACCATCATTCTAAGTTGTTTTTGAGCAGTGGTTATTAAATTGGATGAAGAAATTTCCACTAATGTAATTAAATTCTGACAAATTTTATAATAAAAATATTATTAGTGAGTATCTGTTGCTAATTCAATTTATTGGGACTGAAAGTGAAGACAATGTTGCATTTGGGTTGCTGCAGTGGATCAATTTTAACTGAAATATCATCAGCCTCCCCTCAGAATTTCAAATGCCCTCATCTAGATTTTTTCCTGGTGCCAACTCTGCTCACTGATGGGTATACAAAGCAAGGACAAAAGGCAAGAGGACAAATGGACACAAGGAAATGGGGACACACTGCAGTTGCTTCTCAGAGAAATAAAAAAAGTTGTTTATTGGACTGCATGCTCTATGAGAAGATAAATAGCTAATAACAGTTGTTTCACTGAGTAGCAGAGCTTTGATGAAGTATGATAATGCTGCTTTTACTTGATCCAGCTCTCACATGCCTGACGTGTGCCCCAACCTACCCCCCCAACACTAGCATTAAGCATTCAGCCATTTGTTAAATAACATCTGTCATCATAATGTCATACCATATGTTTCAGTTAAACTTATTGTGGGCAGGCTTTCTCTATGTAACAAACCAAAGGCATTCAGTCCATATTTGAATTTTACTTTCAAACCAAACAGATGGACTTCGTAATTTATAACAATTCTAACCACAAAATGTAAACATTGAAAGTAAACAAAAAGGACAATTATGTCTAAAAGCTTTTGCATTACTTTCAAGAGGCTTCTAAGTAAGGACCAAAACAGGTCCCTTTGCTAATCTTTTATTTGTTTTGTGATGTACACTTTGAAATTGCTCTCAGATATCCTTTCGTGATTTTTGTTGTTTCCCCCTATTACAACTGTAAAAATGTAAGTAAATCTTTGCTTCGTATGGGACCACCAACTAGCAGTTGCGTATGAGTACAGCAGTAAAGAAAATCAAAAATCAGTATAGAGTGGTCCATCCAGTGCTTCCACATAAGTGACACTTCAGTGATACCATAGGAAATCACTCAATGGAAGATTTTACTATGCAATACAACTGATTGTACTGTACAATAATATACAATCAAGTATAATACCATAAGGAATATTAATTATGTACACAAATGAATGTACAGTAAAACCAACAGGAAATTAAATCAAGTGAACAAATTTAATATTTAATATGAGGCTAAACACATTGGGTCAAATGAAATAAATTCAATGCATAGATAAGCAGATTGGTCCAGGGCTGGCTTAATGCCTTTGTCCATGTCGACATTTACAGATCTACGGGGTGTGTGTTTACATTAACTTCTTTCTCTTCCTCATCCAATATATGTTCTGTGGGACAAACAAGCTGTCAGCTATCCTTACTTACAAATTTCATTGAGTCTGTGTATGTGTGTGGGCTCTTGTATGTGCGCACATGTATATTAAGATTAATTACTTATCTTAACAACTACTTGTGCAAAAAGCTTTCAAATCAATAGGCCTGGACCCATGACTAATTGTACAAAACATAATTGAAATGCCTACAGGCATGAAACACAACTAGCACCTGTGAAAGCAACTCCTCTGTGTCCGCTATGCTGGAATATGGTTTTCTTCCATTAAGAGTGACCAGTCGGGGATGAGATATTGTAATTAGCACAATCCAATCGGGTAAGAACCACAGAATCGACTGTACTTGCAATCTAGCTTTCACCACTGTCTCATTAACAGGCACATTGCCATCGATTAGAAGAAGTATTAGTTACCCAAATAAAAACAGTGTGATTAGCATCTGCATTTTCAAAACTCTGTTTTCACACAATCACACTGAAATGATGAGGTGGTGTTTTCAGAAGCTCTGGAATTTGTTTTCAAAAGATAAAACACTGGGGTAGTGTGGGTGAAAGGTCAAAAAACTGAGACTAATGTCTGCATTTTTTAAATGAAAACATAGTAGTGTGGACATAGTCTTTGTATCAATACAAGAGGATATGTGCATTTGATTATTATAAGCGTTTTTATTGTAAACATTTAAAAAAAAAAAAAAAAAAGGGGTGGTTGAACCCATCACTCGTAACACCACTTCAGTGTGCTTTATTTCTGGTGGCTGCAAATCTATACATATTTACAACAGAATCTACATTTTGCCTGTCCCGTTTAAATTTTATAAATCTTTAACATCAGTGCTTGATCTCATAAATGCTCTACAGAATCAATGGACAAACTCCCACAGAAACACTCCAGAATCTTGTGGAAAGCCTTGCAAGAAGAGTGGAGGCTGTTATAGCTGCAAAGGGGGGAACCAACTCCATATTAAAGTCTATGTATTTGAATGCAATGTCATTGAAGTCCCTGCTGATGTAATGATCAGGTGTACCAATACTTTTGTCCATATAGTGTATGTTCAGTTTCTGATCAACACATGAGAGCCCCTTTAATCCAGAGGTCATCATCAATTATAGACATTTGGGCAAACAAGTTCATAACGTGGCCATCAGGCTGCAACTAAAGTAGAGAAGCAGAAGTCCCTAAATAGTCCTGAGTAACTGAACACTTTCACACCCAACTGAGTTATTGCTAAAGGAAAAGAAAATGAACATAAGCACATTTTTTTTTTTTAAATACAAATCTCAGTAAGCATATTTCCAAACCTTATTTGCTGTCATCATTCATTTTGTTAACTTCCATGTCTAAACGACCCACATCTTCCCATTAACCCTGGCTAATCAAGATGCACCTGAAGACAATTTAATGAGCTTCTCCAAAGAGGTGCAGAACTCATGCTCTCTGTGAATTTTTTGAGATATTTGACCTGGACTGTACTTGCAATCTAGCCTTCACCACTGTCTCATTAAAAGGCACCTTGCCATGAATTAGACAAAGTATTAGTTACCCTCATCATTAATGTATTCGTTCCAGTCAAACCAGCTGTTGTCTGTTCCATTGAAATTCCCAGATGTCTCATTGAAACTGAAAGACGTCTCATTGTAGGCCATGGTCATATTTTCAAAAGAAATGGGCCACCTGACACACTTGTGCCTCAGGTTACCCATGAAGAGTTGGAGGCCAATGAGGGCAAAGACTGCCAGACAGAAGACGGTGAGGATCATCACATCAGACAGCTTCTTCACCGACTGGATGAGTGCGCCCACAATGGTTTTCAAACCTGTAAAGACAAAAACAGAATAACTACTGAAATCTTTAATGGGCAGTATGGTAATGCTGGGTGCTCCTACTTCATAGATTCAGAGACCAGGTTCAAATCACTCTTCTCTCATTGTCAGTGTGGAATTTGTTTATACTCCCTGTGCCCGTTTGGGCTTTCCTCTGGGTACTCCAGTTTTCCTCCAAGGTTAGGTAACAAAAAAAAAAAAAAAAAAAAAAAAAAAAACCTTTACATTTACAGTGCTTGTCTCACTACTCAAAGTGCTTTACATAGTCAGAAGGGAGCCAGTTCAATCATCACCAATATGCAGGATTCACCTGGATGATGCGACAGCTGCCATTATTGCATTAGTACTTTCACCACATATTACCTCTTAGAAGGAGTGAGAGAGATAGTTAGCTAGTTAGGGACAGGGGATCATTTACGGACCAGAATGATAAGGCTGTAGTGGACAATTCAGTATGGACATCGATAAACACCCAACTCTTTACAAAAGATGCCCAGGTATCTTTTATGACCACAGAGAGTCGGGACCTCAGTTTTATGTCTCATCCAAAGTTGGGTGCCATTTTTAACAGCACAGTGTTCTTGTCAGTACGGCATTGGGGTCCACATACAGATTACAGCTCCCACTGCTGGCCTAACCACCACCTCTTCCAGCAGGACCCCTTGCTTTTCCTAGATAGTCTCCCATCTAAGTACTGGCCAGGCCTGACCATGCTTAGCTTCAAGTGGATTACCTGTACTGAAGTGTGTGTGGTATGGTTGCTGGGTAACTGCCTAAATTGGTCCCTTCTAACTGTAGCCTCTGTGTGTGTGTGCACATGTGTGAATGGGCCCTGTGAAATGCTAATATCCAGTACTGCTGCTACAATAGGCTGTGACCCCCTGCAACACTAAATTAGATTATGTGATTCTGAGACTTCCATCCATCTATTTTCATAACCCACTTTTCCAGGGAAGGGTTGTGGGGCAGCTGAAGCCTATCTCAGCAGGACTGGTATGTTGAAAACTTTAAGTGAATAATGAGAGACTAGTACAGAACCTACACACAATGACACCTAGTGGATAAGAAAATAAACTACAGGTTAATCTACCACTACCTCTCTATAAGCAGAAGTCACTTAAGACAAAGCCACAGCTGCTTGTAGAAACACACTTTTGGAATTGGTATATTGCTAATACTTAAAAAAGATCTATATCATTTGATTTCTTTTAATAACCATCAGATATGCATAGAAGGAATTTTCTTCTTAATTTTATTAATGTTCATATTGGTTACATTTGATGGGTGAGGTTTCAGGGTGCTTGACATAGTAATAACACCAGAGCGGGCAGTCACATAGCAATGCAAGCCACAAGGTGACGCCATCTGAAGTACTAAAAGTTTCCATGTCATCTCAAGGGCCCTGAACATTCCTAAAAGAAAGTGTATAAGATCAGCAATGTCACTGCAAGTTACAAACACAAAAAAATACATAGAAAGACATTGAAGGGTGAAACAGATGGAAAGCCTTGCTGTTCCATTTGTGCTGATGCTAATCGGTTGACCGTTTTTCTCAAAACAAAAATTTAAAAAATACAAAACGCACAGTGACTATGGTTGTGCATTCCCAATTCTTTACAGATTTCAGGAGCTAATGTCTAAATGGTGAAGGCAATTTTTAAGTTCCAGGCCTCACTAAGTTTACTTCAATTACACTTTTTATTTTCACTTGGTAGAACACTAATTGTGATCAGGTGGCATGGATGGTGCTACCACTTTGCAGCTCTGTTTACATGGGTTCATTTCACAACCTAGCTCCTGTCTGTACTTAATTTGCACATTTTTCTCATGTCCTCATTACTTTTTTTTGACCTTCCAAGTCCAAAAAATGCACAGATTACAATGACAGACAGATGTTATTTGGCTAGTTGTGAGTCTAAGTGTGGGAAGTGTGCATTAGTGTGAACAGAGCAGGTCATGAGTCCAGGTCCAATTTAGAGCCTAACAAGACAAGGATAAGCTTTGGCCCCATAGTACTTTGCAACTTCATATAGTGTATTACTCTTTATGGTAAATACCACTCCAAGGGGCTTTGTGAGTACCTTACTATTATACTTACACTATGGGAATTGACAAATGAAATGATATCATTAATACCACATGGAGAGTCAGTCCTGCTGATGCAACCAGTGCTGTTTGACTTAATACAGTGCATTTGAAACAGGAAGAAATTCCAATCTGCTTCACAGATCAACTCTTTATCTCATTATATATTTATGTATATTATATATATATATATATATAAAATAATCTTCTACAGTATAAGTCAAGCTATGTGTCGTTTCCTAAAGCTCACTTAAGGAGTCAGTACTGAAAATGAATAAACCAACTTTATAAATTTTATACTGTATATTTTATAATAAACTCTCTTCTAGAGTGTTCAACTGGTGTAAATACAGTTTTTACATATTTATAAAGTGTGAAGCCAGACTGGTTAAGTGACAAACTCAATATCACAAAGTGTATCAGTCGTGAGGTGTAAAAGAGCAACCTTGTAATATTATGTAGTGCCTTTGACAATCATACCACAGGGATCGGGTAGGGATTCCAACTAGGGATGTTAAATTTTATTTATTAAATGTTATTTCATGGTCACATGGGCAATACGCCTATAATATTCATTTTGTAATGGAAAAAAAAAAAAAAAAAACACCACATGTGGCCTTCTGTTCATTTTATTTGTAAAAACACCAAGATGTGTAAGGCTTATACATGGCTAGTTAGAAGCTTGTTTAAAAAATTAAAATGAAATCAGTGACCAATAACCAATAAAAAAACTGATTGGAGCATCCCTAATCAGTACTATTTCTTCACTTGTGAGCCGTATAACCACCTTAAGATGCACAAACACCGTGTTGTGATTTTGTTACCTTTGTGAATCCATATGCAGGTCTTTGGCCTGCAAAACACAATGTGATTCCACAGCGGGGCTTTACATGTGAGGGATCTTCAGGTGAAAAATGTTCAGTAAGAGCCTCCTGCAGTTACTGTTTTCTTGCTTTTATTATGATTGAAAGTAAATCTGTGTAATTTAAATATAGAATATACAATCCTTCATAATATTGTATTCAGGCACCAACACTTAATAAAAAAAAAATCAGATTTGGTCTCTTCTAATGAAAGTTAACTTCTCTAGTGACTAAGGTGTAAGTGTTTTGCTAAACCTCAGCAAGTTACCTACACTTGCCTGCACAGCTATCATAAAACTGGTTTAGGAAATATTTTGAGATGGATGTTTACCGCAAAACATATTTTGCAAAATAAAATTTGACTTAATGAGGAAAAACATCTGCTAGCAATACCTACCAGGAATAACAGTAATTGTTTTCAAAGCTCGAAGCACACGGAAAGTTCGGAGAGCTGAGACGTTGCCCAAATCTACAAACTCAGTAGTGTAACTGGCAGAGAAAACAGAGATTGCATGGGATCAGCAAAGGGTCAGAAAAAAAATATTTACATGAAAGCTGTTACATTGCTGTACTTCACTCGGATGCATTACACAAACGAAAAGGCAATTCCGTGGATATAGTCTGACATGAAGCTAAATTTAGAACAAGGCAACTGGTCACAAATGAAGCCAAATGGTAGCTTTATCCATGAAATGACAGCATGCACCGCTCACAACACTGAGCCCTCATGTGGACACTGCAAAAAAATACAACTAGACTATTAAAACAGGATCTGATTGTGTTGCTTCTTCAATTTTTACAAAGCAACGTAATTAATTTAGATGAAGAAATTGTCATTTTAAAAAAATGAAATGAACATCAGAGTAGGGGCAGTTACTCAAAGAACGTAATCTATTAAAAATTATTTTACTTTACATTTCTCTCTAAATCAATATTATGTACCAATTGGAAAGTACAAGAATGACACACAAATGTTTTTTCGATATTTGAATAACTTCAGAAATAACTAATTATAGTGAACTTCAGTTCAACAGATAAACAAGTAAATGACATGACTGACATTAACACTGTGACACTTCAAACATAAATCAGCAGGTAGAGGTCTTTAATTCATAAAAATAACTCTTAGTAAATACATTTTTTATAATCTATATATCAAAACAGAATGTCTGTATGCCCACTATACAATCCTAAACCCTTTGGCCAATCTGAAGTATATTTTGCTTATTACTCTCTAGGACCACACGGGCAAGAAAGGCTACCATGAAGCATGGACACCTCACCCTCTCCCCAATTTCATCCCCATAAGACATAAAAAATCTCGATACTATTTCTTTATTAACAGCACTTGGTGGTTTTCTGTGTTGCAGATTATGAATCTGAAATTGTTTTTTTTTTTTTTAATTCAAGATAGTGAATCCAAAATGGTGGACCAAAATGTTTCAAAATTAAAAATGTAGGTACTGTATGTGAAACAGACAATTTGAACTCACAATGCTAATGGAGAAGATGTGATCATTGGACAACTATTAGATTTTAAGCAACTGCAATATCCAGAAAGACTTGTATTCGCTAAGACTATAAATAAATTCCAAGGACAGTAACTTTTCAACTCATCATTCTCTATCTTCTTCCAAAATACAACAGGTCTTTAAGAGATCCCACTGAATTACTAACTCGGTTGAGTTGTTTTTGCTAGGCAATCATTCTTGTGGGTGATTTTAATATCTACATTGATATTTCTACATGTAAACATACACTGATTTAGTTATTTGCTCATGGTTTTCTTCTAGTATCTTGCATTATTACTCCTACTTATTGTTTCTTATTCTAATTCAAAACTTTGTTTTTCCTGTATTTGGTACATACAAATGTGTACCAAGTGCTATCTATTTTATATTTTTGTGTGTTTATTTTTATTTTTCCCTTTTGAAAAGTTGTGAAATGCTTTGAGCATGGGTAAGGCACTGTATAAATATACAGTATATTAGTCAGTCCAGGCAGTTATTCTCCATCCAGCTATATCCTAACACAGGGTCACAGGGGTCTGCTGGAGTCAATCCCAGCCAGCACAGGGCGCAAGGCAGGAACAAAGCAGGGCGCCAGACCACCGCAGATAATGCATATTGTTATTATTATTATTGGTTTCAACAACATTTATTTATATAGCACATTTTCATACAAATTATGCAGCTCAAAGTGCTTTACATGATGAAGAAAGAGAAAAAAGGCAAAATAAAAATTAGAATAAGGGAACACTAATTAACATAGAAAAAAGTAAGATCCGATGGCCAGGGAAGACAGAAAAAACAAAAAAAAAAAAAAACTCCAGACAGCTGGAGAAAAAAATAAAATCTGCAGGGGTTCCAGGCCACGAGACCGCCCAGCCCCCTCTAGGCATTCTACCTAACATAAATGACCTCAATCAGTCCTCATGGTATTCAGGGTTCTCATGGAAGAACTTGATGGCTTTTTTAGATGTTCTTTAGCAAAGTCCAATCTAACCTTTTCTTGAAATGAAGGGATTGTATTGAAAAAATGCTTTAATTGCCTCACATTTGTATGCAATCTTTTTGTTCAACCCACTGAATTAAAGCTGAAAGTCTGCACTTCATCTGCATCTGAGTTGTTTTATTTAAAATTCATTGTGGTAATGTACAGAACCAAAATTAGAAAAAAGCTGTCTCTGTCCTAATATTTATGGACCTAACTGTACATTTCAGATTAGTTGTATTATCACCTGCTTTCAAAACATAAAGCCATACATCCAGCAATTGCTCCAAATCACCCCACTGATAGACATCGGCAGGTTGCGGACTTTTTCATCGCTCACAATCTTGTCTACTTCTGGAGCTTTTTTGCTGGGGCAATAAATTGTAAGACCATTTTCTGAAGCCAGACAGATAGACAGAAAGACACAGGAGAGAGATAAAAAGACAGACATACCAATGAGCCTACAGACAGACTGGCAGACTTGCATAGATGCAAACGGTGACAGAAACAGAAATACCTGCAATGAATCTAAATGCAAGTCACATGACAAGTCTTTTCATTACTCCTTTAGAATGAACATCATAATGGAGATAAAAACAACAAATTACTTTCACACACTTACGCCATGGTGATGACGCTAAAGTCGAGCCAGTTCCAAGGATCTTTCAGGAATGTGAAACCACCAATGCAAAAGCCCCTAGCTAAAATCTTGATCAATGCTTCAAAAGTATAAATTCCAGTGAAAGCATACCTAGAAAACAAAGACGTTCTGACTATTTTTGATTATTATATAAGCAACTAAAATGCATCAAATTCAACATTTATATATTTGGATGAAGGGCTGTTTGGTCTAAAATTGATTGCCAAGAATTCAAAGGGTACCAGAGTGGCAGACATGACATGGGAAACCCAATTAGTTAAAGGCAGCACGCTTGTGCGGTTAGACGGGCATTATGCATGTGTGTGTCTCCAAAATTGTTGCTGGTCTTGGCTCAGGATTAACCCAAAGAGTATTAGGATGAGGTTAGATGTACCTCAGGCCTGTAAATGTCTGAATCCTGAAGAAAGTGGGAATAAGATATACTGTTCCAGGGTCTTAAGTGAGAGAGAGTGATAACTGTTGGAATTATAGAAGTGGATAAGCCACCCCAACAAACAAACAGTTACCTCAGAGCCACAGCTGTGCTTCTTGCATTATCTCATCAGTTTTTTATTTTCTTTTCTCCTTTGTGTCACCCACACTGAAGTGAAAAATACTTTTTTTAAATATATCAACCGCTCACTGCTTGGCCTTACTGCTGACATCAGGAAACACCAGAAAGGTTCTTTTCACTCACACCTCTATTTATAAAATTATATAGATAAATACACACCTATTTCTATTTTTTGTTTATGTTTAATAATTATACTAACATGCTGGTTTAGTATGTTATAAAATGAATAAACAGAAAATAATTTTCATAGGTACATAATTAAGGAAAATGGACTCTGCCACAAATGGGCTGGTAGGAAAGGTGTTTTAAATGCTGAGATTTATTAACTAAGGAATAAATATGTTTAAATGAGTATATTCTTAGGGAAATACAGGGTGGCGCAGGGAAATGGGAAATTTTCAATTGACATTCAATGCATGAATAAACACATTAAAAAATATATTTAATGATGAAATGTATTGTACAGGATATGCAATTAATGATGGTAATCAACATTCATTTTATGTTTTGAAGTAAACTTCAATAAGATGTTGTCAATTTCTCCATACATATTCTGACAGCCTGTCGTAGAAATTCTGCATTACTCGACGTAACACGTCAACAGGAATACCAGCCATTTTCTCTTCAATTCTCCTTTTCAGTTCAGCAATGGTTGCAGGACATGTGCAATGCACTTGCCTTTTAAGATGACCACACAGAAAAAAAAATCAACAGTGAGATATGGTGATATTGGAGGCCCTGGAATGTAACTGTTTGGTGAAATTATACGCTTTCCAAACAATAGTCATGTTGGTCCCAAACAACTGCCGATGCCCCAGGGTCGCCAACACCTAGTTCCAAAATTTCCCATTTCCCTGCATTATAACATCCAGTCAGTATTAAACTAGAAATAGATTGTTCATGCAGGAAAAGTAACTACTATATTATACTGTACATTGATCTGATATAATACAATAATCTTCTGCCCATCCATTGTATAACTCAAGTATCCAGTTTAGGGTCACATATTGATAGTTGGGAAGAACTTGTAAATATTGCACCATCAGTAACTGGACCAGGTTATGAACCTAGAACTCTTGAGGTGTGTGTCTGAAGTACTAAAGACTACCTGCCATTGTGCTATCCATAATAAAACGGAACAGAGGAGAGCAGTAGGACTGAAGTGCAGTGGTTAGTGCTGCGGTTATAACAGCTGCACAGTATAGACTTTCAAAGCCCAGTCTGGCACTGTCTGCATAAACCTTGCAAGTTTCCTCCATCACAGAAGGTCACAGGGCAGATGGAGCCTATCCCAGCAAAGCAGGAACACCACAATAAAATATACTATACCATGCTGCCCTATAATATAATAATATAATACGCTGTCCTAAAATTGAATAGAACATATAGAATATATGACTTATGTACAGTATTTCATTAGCACATGCATGTAAATATTTCTCTATACCCTGTACATGTGACAGTTTTGTCCCTATAATACTATAAAGCTGTAAATATATTTCTGATTTTACAGCAAAGTCCTTTATTTTGCTGATTCATTGCACAATTTTGGCTAAATACTTTTCACTTTATTATGCAGCCTATTTATCCATCAAAAATTGAAGGCATGAGGTGACAGTTTACAACATGGATGCTCATAACTTAATATTTTTGTGGTCTCAATCTACTGATGCAAAGACCAACTTGTGTTTTAGTTCAAAATAAACATTTCTGACCTTCAGCTCAGAGGTCCAGCAGTAATGAAGTCACTTCTAATGAAATGACAAGAATCAATTTAAAGCCTTAAATGACAAGTATTTCAAGCTATGAAGATCTACTTACTCTACATTTTTGCTCCAAGATGGTGGGTCACTCATCGCCATAAACACACAATTTGTTAGAATTGTGATCATGATGAACATGCTAAATAATTTGAAAATGAGTTAAGGATAAAGCAATAGAATTTAAAGAAAGCACATCCTGAAAAAATGCAACATAAAATGGAACCTTAAAAATGATATGTGAAATAATAGCTCTCATTAATAAAACAGCTTTGCTAAAAAGAGGAAACCGTAATGACAGAACTTGTACAGTAGCTCAAGTAAACTCTTATGGCAGCTGCGGTTTTATATTCAAATTAAATAAGTTCATTGAGGACCACTTTCTCTTTATAGTGTTCAGGAAGATCTATGGGATGCAGTTTCACCGCTTGTCTTGTAAGTAGTGACTCAGAGCTGTGACTTTGTGAAAAATAGAAGAAATTCTATCAAGTAGTTAGGATGAAAGGCACGGTAAAGGATATACAGACATACAGAGAGAAAGATCTACAGTTGATATTTTTTTTTAATTCTTTTTCCTCATGTTGCAGAACTTTGTAAAAAAAGGATATGAATGTATAAGAATTTTGATGGCAGCCCTCCGAATTGGATTGAAGGGACTCAAAATATAGCAGGCCGGCTCAGCGTTAAACCTGTAGATGGCCTTCCCTTTGCTTAAGACTATAAAGGTCTGGGGGAAAAAAAAAAAAGTGTTAAACACTCCTTCTGAAAAATATTCTTCAGATGCCTTTACAGATAACTTTCATTCATCAACAGTAACCTAATTAAACATATGACCTTACAATATAATCTTTGGCAGATTATTCAAACCTCTTTAAATATATTACCTTTGGTTGTTTGCACACTCAATTTAACTAACCTATTTGGTCAGGGGGTTTCCATTCTATGAATGTGACAATGTAGTTTGAACTGCATTGAACACACCGTCTACATTTATTAATAACAATTTGTGAAATGATCTGCATGGGGAGCCAAACTCAGTAAAGAATAAAAACAATACCGAATGCATAATGTTCACCAACTTTCTGTGTATTGTAGAATGGGTCCAGGTCCTCTAAAGCTTCAGTAAGGACATTGGCTGGAGGATCACCATATATGAAAGGCAGTGGTTTTCCAGCCTCTAGATCACTGCTTGGCTTGGGAAGGTCTTCTTCCGGGATTTCATAATGCTGCCGTCTGTCTTTTTCAGCCTTTTCTTTGAGGATGCGTTTCTCAATCTCTGCCAAGGACTCTGGAGTGAAGCGACGAAAAACATCGGGGCCTGTTGGAATGAGCAAGGGTGCCATCTTCTCATTCTGCACCAAAAGTGGTTCCCCTGTCTTCCGCCTTCGCAGTAAACGCCTGGCAAAAAAAAATAAAAGAACAGAAACATGAATTGGCATTGGATTGCTCTGTCACTGTTTCACAATAAACTCCATGGGAGCAGTTCTTCATTGCACCATTCTGTGTTTCTGGGTCAGTGTTACCATTAAAGCCTTGAGTGGTTACATCAAGCAGGCTTTCATTTTCTATTAGTCTGCAACTCGCCATATAAACTATGATTCTTATACGCGAGTACAATCTGTGTAATAATGTCAAAGTCAGTTCTGAACTCTTCAGTGATGTCTTTTTCAACTTCTTAATAAAGATCAAATCAATCCAATAATATGAATAGTCTAGTAAAGTGATAAACCATGAAGAGCTAGCTTTGTATGAAAACATATAGACATTTGTGAATTGTTAAGTGCTAAAAAAGTGCAGATCTCCACTGGGGAAATTTTTAATGGGATACTTGATTATATAAGGCTGACAAAACAATTGGATGAACATCCCCAAAGCTACCAGGTTAAATACCTGTACATTAAATAAAAAATAATTCTGATACTGATCATGCGCTCAACTTCTTTCTTGACAAAAAACTGTTCTATGTTCTAAAGACATTTTAAAAGTCTTCAACACCATTACAAAATATTTTATTTTGATTGTGATGCCTATTCTTGCAGCAATAACTGCAAAGCTGAATTTTACATCTCATTTAAACCCTGGGATAGCTTTACCCATTGATACAATCCTACTACCTGTACCAGGTTTACAAGGAGATCTGGCAAACTCCGTGAGAAGACACCCACAGCCTTAGCATCATGTCAATTTGCAAAAGGGAACCCCAATGCTGTGATTCTGTCAACCGTACTTCTATAATATATTCATGACTATTGTTTTATATATTTTTTTCACTTTCTTCATATCATATCAGAAAGCTACACCATGATAAATTACTAGAGAGGCCTCCCATTTGACAAATAAAAAATAATAACAGAAATATATTTTTGAGAAGAGTGACACCCCACAATTTCCAATGTTTTTTTTTCTTACAGGACACATTTAAGCTTTTACATGAAAGCAATGGAAATCATTATTGAAGGCTGGGGGTTTATATTCTGAGGTCAGTTTTTTTTTTTTTTTTTTTAATTAGCAGTGTAGCATACAAGGATTCCAAATATACCTTTCTTAATGGAGGATATTAGAAGTTAATATTAAACTTAGCAAAATAAATTTGGTAGACCTCTAAGCTTTTTCACTGGACACATTTACAATGTTACCTAAAACGAGAAAACATACAGTCAGTCAAGCTTGTCTGGGTAGCTAATAATGAAACTGAATCAATATGCTGACCATTTTTACTTTTTTAAAACAGTCAAAACCTTAACTTCATGTACACAGCTCAACAGTCCCTTGTATATTTCTCTATATCATTGGTTCTCAAGTCCAGACCTGGAGGCCCCTCTGTGTCTGAAGCAATTTTTTCTTCTTCATGGTTTGTGTATATTTTTGTATGTTTGAAATGACAAACTGGTTAAGCTACATATTTTTACTGAATGAAGCAGGAATTCAGAAACATAAGAATTCTTTTTTGTTTTTTAGCATTTTGTTCTTTTTCAATTTTTGGGTTATTTATATTATTTACTAATAAGCACAAATGTGAGTAACACTAAAATACAGTAGTTGCCTTTAGCACTCAGTGTTGGTTGCCCTACTTGTAATTTTTCATTAGTATTCAGATATAAATTATTACAGTAAACTCAAAAAAGTGAATCAAAAATAAAATGAGAAAGGTAAGTATCTAAAGTTATTAATCTATCTCTATTGACGTTTTTTACATATAAAATAAAAGAAGAAATAAATGATGAGATGAATTAAGGGAGACAATGACTCACTGATTGTGAAACTGACTGGAACAAAATTCTGCGCCCAATGGAAGACTAAACTTGAGAACCACTGCTTCTGTGATGAAAGACTTCCCATTTTCCTTCTTACATGCAGTTTCCCTGATGCTCAGAATACACTGTGTGATTTTGCCGTGATTCTAAGCTCGAATTGCACTCGCCAACTGATTTTCTAAATTGGACCGAATTACAGCTTCTTTGGCCATCGTTTCACATGCAGTATGAGAGGGGCTGTGATGCCTGATTGCAGCTTACAATTGGGCTGTCGTATGAGCGGGTAAAGTTCTGTTATGTCAGGAAATTCAGTCAGCTTTCTAGTATGAGTACTCTCACAAGCTGAATTCCTGATGTTGCTATCATTGTGTAATATTTCATTGTGCATTGGTCACAGTATATTACAAAATGGGCATTGTCGTTGTCATACCGTTTCAAAAATCTAAATATCATATACCAGGGGTGGGCAATGTCGGTCCTGGAGAGCCACAGTGGCTGCAGGTTTTTGTTCCAACACAGTTTCTTAATGAGAAGTCAATTATTACTGATAAAGCACTTATTGCTTAAGCTACATTTTCTTCCTCTTCTTGTTCTTTTGGCTGCTCCCATTAGGTGTCACCACAGCGGATCATCTTTTTCCGTCTCTTCCTGTCCTCTTCATCTTGCTCTGTCACACCTGCATGTCCTCTCTCAGCACATCCATAAACCTTCTCTTAGGCCTTCCTCTTTTCCTCTTGCCTGGAAGCTCTATCCTTAACATCCTTTTCCCAATATACCCAGCATCTCTTCTCTGCATTTTGATGCTTCATTTTAGTGGTCTCGATTGTTAAGGTTCTCCACCCTTAATTACTTATTTTAATCTTTAACAGCTGCAGTCACAGTTTTAATGGCTCCGTATTAGCAATAAGATGTAAATGACAAAGTAGCCAGTAGTTCTCCATCTCACTTGTTTCCATTTACGTGTGTTCATCATGCACGGTTTGATTTAATAAAACACTTAGTAAAATGTGACAGACAGAAAATTATCCATTTTAGGCTCCAAATCATTTGGATGATATCCTTGGAAAGGAAAAAATCTATGATATAAGAACCTTACATTGCAGACTAACACGCCATAAAATTAAATAAGGTCTGAGATTGGCAAGGATTGGTTTCTAATTAAGCAATTGGGTTGAATTGAAAACCTGCAGCCACTGCGGCTCTCCAGGACCAACATTGCCCACCCCGTCATATACCAATACACATACAACTAAATGTCTAATGAGAAGAGTATCTTAGGAAACCTTTACTGGAAGAACCAGAAATAAACACACACTATGGTAAATTACACCGACTACGTACCTCAATTCTCTCTGTAAAATAGACAGACTTTATTGTTTGCACCTCAACCATCTGTGTGTTCAGTTACGCCTTTTTCTTTTCTTTGTAGCTTCAGACCACAGTACTAGCAAGAGTCAGGAAAGAAGCTCTTTTCTTTGTTGACATTTAAGAAGCTTGTGGCCATCATGTTTTGCTGAAAGAGTAAAACTTTATCGGTGCCATGTACACCACATATAGTCTGCACCCCCCCAGGCAGGGCACCAGCCCGCCGCAGAACTTAAAAACAATGACACAAATATAGCAAAGTAATGATTTACATGGAAGATGCAAGTGCCACATGAAGTAATAAAACCAAAAAAAGGAAATCAGCAGAACATAAATCTCTGCCTACAGGCTATTCAGTTTTCTTCTGTTTGATACAAATTGTACAGCTGTACTATTACAGCCATGCTCTTGTGTCAGTAATGGTATAATGAATAAACATTGTCTACAACACTTCAGTATTTCATTATTTTAGTACTGCTCTGTGTCTTCATTAGTTCTGAACACTTCTCATCAGTTATGGAAGGATCAAAAAGAAATCACACCTAACCAAGAGATGAGATGATCAGGTGGGTGAGGTTGCTCACACTTATTCCCTGCATACACTATGCAATTTTTTAGAAATTGTGGTCAAGTAACTACTGTTACTGTTAGAACTACTATTCTACATTAATAGATAGCAATAATAAAAATCCTCAGGTACTGTTTAGAACAGTGGCTAAATTAACAAATGGCAATTCAGATCAACAGTGCAAAATACCAACAGATATTAGCAGTACAGACTTTATGAACTTCTTCAATGAGAAAATTAAAAATATAAGATCCCAGATCTCAGCATCACAGTACAAACCAAATAATAGCTTAGCAGACCCTGTCTCACATTGCATTCAGCACTTTAGTAATTTTAATCCTGTAACTGAGCAGGAAGTCTTAACTTTAATTACTAAAATGAAGCCCTCTACTTGTTCCCTAGATCCAGTGCCAACAAAACTAGTAAAAAGTGCAATGGATGTTCTTGCAGTGCCTATTCTAACCGTTATCAATAGTTCATTACTGCATGGCACAGTACCTGATGCACTAAAAGTGTCAGTCATTAAACCTTTACTTAAAAAGTCAGACCTAGACCCACACATACTAAATAATTATAGGCCTATTTCAAATTTACCATTTCTCTCTAAAATACTAGAAAAAGTAGTCGCCAGTCAGCTTCAGTCACACCTTATGCATTACAATTTATTTGAGAAATTCCAGTCTGGTTTTCGCACTGGTCATAGTACAGAAACTGCACTAACACGGGTTGTAAATGACATTCTGATATCCTCTGATGAAGGAAACTCCACTGTAATTATGTTATTAGACTTAAGTGCAGCATTTGACACCATTGACCATTCTATTTTACTGCACAGGCTAGAAAATGATGTTGGTCTTACAGGCCACGTGCTCGCTTGGTTCAGTTCTTATTTATCAAATCGATTCCAATATGTACAGAAATGTGCTGACAGTACTCCATCATTATACACAGAAGTTCAATATGGTGTCCCGCAGGGCTCAGTACTGGGACCTTTACTGTTTTCACTTTACATGCTTCCACTGGGATCTCTCATTAGGAAACATAATGTTAATTTTCACTCGTATGCAGATGACACCCAGTTATACCTTTCATTTAAATCAAATGAAGTTTCTCCGATGTTGTCTTTAATTAGTTGTGTTAGTGAATTAAAGGAATGGATGAATGAGAACTACTTGTCTTTAAATACAGATAAAACAGAGATGTTAATTGTTGGAGGGAATGACGCTGATCACAGCAATATTTTGTCATCATTTAACTCAGTTGGAATCCCAATTAATTTTACTGAATCAGCCCGCAATCTAGGAGTTATCTTTGATTCTAGCATGTCATTTAAAGCACATATTACAAAGTTGTCCAAAACACGTTTCTTCCATCTTAAAAATGTTAGGAAATTAAGGCGCTTTCTAAATAAACAGGATTGTGAGAAATTAATTCATGCATTTATCTCTAGTAGGATTGACTACTGTAATGCGGTGTTCACTGGCTGTTCAAACTGTTCTTTATACAGCCTCCAGTTAATCCAAAATGCGGCTGTAAGAATTATTACAAGAACAAGAAAATATGAACACATAACTCCAGTTCTTAAATCCTTACACTGGCTCCCGGTTAAGTTTAGGGCAGATTTCAAAATCCTCCTTTTAACATATAAAGCATTAAATGGCCAAGGTCCGGCTTACTTGTCTGAACTTATCATGACTTACAAACCTGAGCGCACATTAAGATCTCAAGATGCCGGTCTGCTTATGATTCCAAGGATTAATAAAATAACAGTGGGAGGTCGAGCTTTTAGTTACAGGGCCCCTAAACTGTGGACTGGTCTTCCTGCTTCTATAAGAGATGCCCCCTCGGTCCCAGCCTTTAAATCCCGGCTGAAGACTTACTACTTCAGTTTAGCATATCCTGACTAGAGCTGCTGATTAACTGTACATACTGCATCTCTGTTGTTAGTCATTAGCACTAAAACATAAGTAACATGATAAGTATAATTGAATACTAACCCTCACCTATTCTGTTTCTGTTCTCGGTACTCAAATGTGGCAATTGGTGCCACGGCCCACCTGCCAAGTTGTTTGCCTGCCTATGGTAAAGTCATCCCTGGTGGAGGATCACAGGAATCATGGGAAAGAGGGGCCCTTTCATCGGATTGGCTGGCCGAGCAACGTTTCAGCTGTGGAATGGCCAAATGGGGAGGCAGCTTGACGGATGAGGTCTCCAGCACTCTAAAAATATCAAAATCTTATTATGTGATATCATCTACTGTTAAATTCTGCTCTGTATTTCTAAAATTTTTATTATTATGCTGTATTAAGGATTTGTTCTGTTCTGTGTATTGTATTGTATTGACCCCCTTCTTTTGACACCCACTGCACGCCCAACCTACCTGGAAAGGGGTCTCTCTTTGAACTGCCTTTCCCGAGGTTTCTTCCATTTTTCCCTACAAGGTTTTTTTGGGAGTTTTTCCTTGTCTTCTTAGAGAGTCAAGGCTGGGGGGCTGTCAAGAGGCAGGGCCTGTTAAAGCCCATTGTGGCACTTCCTGTGTGATTTTGGGCTATACAAAAATAAACTGTATTGTATTATTGTATACTGTTATTATACGACAGAGTCACCAGTCCTCCATGGGCTCAAACTGTATAAACATGTTCAGTCCGATTGACATACCACAACGTGGGTGCTCAGTCTATAAGTGAACATGGCCCTGAGTGACAGCTTCAACCATTGACATTTTGCAATAAAGCTTTGCTTTACCCATTCAAAAAAAAACAAAAAAAAAAACAATATGGCCACAGGCTGCATTGCTGGCTCTTGCTGTGCTGAAAGTATACAATAAAGAAAAGAAAAAGGTGTAACTAGACACATGGATAGTTGGATGGTTACTACTGTGTGAGATTATTTCAGGTTCTTCCAGTAAATGTTTCCCAAGATACTCTTGTTATTGACCACTTAGTTCAATGTGTGTTGCTATATGATAGTTAGCTTTTTGAAATCAAAAAAGTGAAAACAAACATGACAATGGCAAAACACAAATGTACAATGTACTTCAGTCACTGCTCAACGAATTTCAGGAAATGTGATGGAGACATCAGAAAATTGGCTTTTGAGGCTGCTCACGCTACAAGACAGCCAACTACAGCTTTTGACATGACAGACATTCTTCTGATGGTACAACAGCTCAGTCATAAGATGAAGCCAAGCATTGCAGCCCTTCTCATACTACACTAGAAATGATGGCTGACGAAGCTGGACATTGCAGGCATTGCAACCCCTCTCATATTACATGTGAAACAGGGGTCAATGAAGTTGATATTCTGGTCAACTCAGAAAAATCAGTTGACGGCTGCAAATTGGGCTTAAATCATGTCAAAAATCACAGTGTATGCCAGGGACTGAAGAGTCATGGGCCATCAGTATGATGAAAGCCATCACATCTAAATGAGGAGAAAAGTGGAGTAGGATCACCAGACCAATCAAATCATTCATATTTTAAAAAAGGTGATGCAGGAGTACAGGATCATTTGCATGATAAGATTAGGTAAGGAGGATTATGAAACTGGCGATAGCCCTTATACCAAGACTTTCGTAGAGTGATGTAGATCTTAAGGCCAACGAAGGTGCACAGCTAAATAGGGAAGTGTAGGGAGGTGGGGAATCAGGATCATAGCAGTGATAGAGGGCCTTGCATTTAAATGATGGTGTAAGAGGGACAGCACCATCATGTACATAAGAGTCCCTTGTTCTTAAATTAGTAGGACTGACAGGGATCATGATCAACAGACTAATGAAGGTACTTACATTTAAAATAGGATCATAATGGCAATAGGTAACCTACAGGTGCATCTCAATAAATTATAATATCAAAAAGTGAATTTATTTCAGTAATTTGATTCAAAAAGTGAAGCTCATATACAGTATATTATATAGATTCATTACACACAGAGTGATATATTTCAAGCGTTTATTTCTTTTCATTTTGCTGATTATGGCCTACAGGTAATGAAAATTCAAAATTCAGTATCTCAGAAAATTAGAATATTACATAAGACCAATAGGACCAGCATGGTGGCGCAGTGGGTAGCACTGCTGCCTCGCAGTTACGAGACCTGGGTTCTCTTCCCAAGTCCTCCCGGCGTGGAGTTTGCATGTTCTCCCCGTGTCTGTGTGGGGTTCCTCCAGGTGCTCCGGCTTCCTCCCCCAGTCCAAAGACGTGCAGGTTAGGTGCACTGGCGATTGTAAATTGTGCTTGGTGTGTGGGTAGGTGTGTGCATGTCCTGCGGTGGGCTGGTGCCCTGCCCGCTGTTTGTTTCCTGCCTTACGCCCGGTGTTGGCTGGAATTGGTTTCAGCAGACCTCTGTGACCCTGTAGTTAGGACATAGAGGGTTGGATAATGGATGGCTAAGACCAACAAAAAAAAGTTTTTAATAAAGAAAATGTTGGCCTACTGAAAAGTATGTCCATGTACGCAATAAATACTTGCTTGGGGCTCCTTTTGCATGAATTACTGTATCAATGTGGCAGGGCATGGAGGCAATGAGCCTGAGAGCAACCAAGTGCATCCCAGGACTTAGACATAGACATATGTTTATTTTTTATTGTGTCTTCTATTTTTCTATTCTTCATTTTGTAAAGCACTTTGAGCTACATTTTTTTGTATGAAAATGCGCTATATAAATAAATGTTGATTGATTGATACTCTGACAGACTCAGAGAGAATTAAGCCTATTTAGTCTTGAGTAGAGGAGAGTGTGTGGAGACCTAAACCTGGTATTTAAAATCCTCAAAGGCATTGATAAAGTGGATTCAGCAACATTCTTGTGGCTTAAGGGTGAATCGCGTACTCAAGGACATCAGTGGAAATGAAGGGGAAACCAGGAAGTACATCTTTATACAAAGAGTTGTGGCACTCAGAACAAACTACTGAGACATGTAGTTGAAGCAGAAACCTTGACAACCTTCCAGAAGAATCTGAATGAGATGTTGGGACAGCTTAGCTATTAGTTAAACAAACTGGCTTGATGGATTGAATGGTCTCCTCTCGTTTGACAAATTTCTTATGTTCTTATGGAGTGCCCTTCATGAATGTGAATTCTTTCCTTGCCACTTAAAGGCTGCTGGGCAATTGAAAGGGAGGTTGGAGGGGTGATGCAAAGGTTTGTGCCTCCTCAACCAGATATTTCTGCTGTGTCTTTACTTTTAAACCCACTCATAAAGTCTCCATCAAGTAAAACACAATAGCAACACCACTTGCAAATCCCACAAAACAATCAGATTCATAGTCACACCTTTCAGCTAGTGAACAACTGTTGTCCTGGAGCACTAGTCAGTGGAGCTCACAATGAGTTAATCCATCAAACACATAAGCGTTCTGCCAAAATCTGGTAAGAAGACCTTGCAGAGATAAGCTGAGCCAGCAGATGCCTGTCACACTGTTGGCACAGGTTTATAAAAGCCAAGCCAGCTGTGGAATAAAGTGGCCTGTCTGTCTGAGACCCATCATTTCAGCGGAATCCATGGATGACGCCTTAAACAAAACACCCCCCTTCCAATCCCCTTAGTACTGGAGTAATATTCACATAACTGAAACTTATTCTGAATAGGATGCTAGTCCATTGTAGAGGCACACAGTAGATAAACACCTAGTGCTTTAGATACATTTTGTGATTTTATTATGTTTTAATATTTTGAAAAGGGGATTGCTGCGCTTCATTTTCAGGCATGTTTTATTATGTTCCTGCCTGAGGAAAATGTTACCTTTTTGATTTATATGTTAAGCGTACTACAGGATTTAGTATTTCTTCATCAGTACTGTGTTAATTAGAGTGCACGTGATAGTTGTTAAAGACCACCTCTTTGTCACAAAAGCTCAATAGTAAATTTGAGTGGACCAAATTTTGTACCAAAGGAAAAAAAAATTCAACATCTTCAGAGTAAGGCCTGGGGGGAGAATGCCTTCAGATTAAAGTGCTTTTTGAGGATGAATCTTTGTGGAAGTACACCATCAAAGCAAAGAACTTTTCACAGTTTGATTTTTGAGGCAACGGCTCAAAACACAAATATATGGAAGAATGGGGGCATCATGTAAGCTTCATGTAGAAAACAGTCTAGTCCACAGACAATATTATACAACCGGTTATCAGGCCTCCGCTCAGTTAAGCCACATCTTAAAAATGAGTCTTTAATGGCAAACCCATTACCAGCAGCAGAATAAAAAGCAGCTAGTCAATCAGAACCCTGTGTTTTATACAACACCCTTTATAGGCAGCATAAATCAAGGAAACATGCTTTACAAGGAAATATGCAACATTACAATGTAAAAGATGTCAATCATTCAGACATTATTAATTTATATTATGCATTTCACAGTGAGCATTATCAAAAACATTTTGCTTAAATGTGCACAAAATTACACTTCAGTCGGGTTTCCCAACCAATTCAGACCTGTAGAGAGTATTTTATTTCCCAAGGAATTGTGGAATAAATCAATTTTGTATTTTATACAGTATAGCAAAATACCTGCGCTTCGCAGCGGCGAAGTACTGCCTTAAAATTTTTATTAAGAAGACAATTAAACATTTTTAAACTGAGGGAAAATATGCCAATAATTATTTGTTAAGGATCTCTTTGTATGTCACGTTGTCAGTTCGGCCCTCCAGTTGTAACATGACCAAGCTGTAGCTGTGCGCTGAGCTGACTCTTGAGCATGCAACGTACAGTTGGCCATGTGAACAGTAATCTTGTTTCAAATCTCACAGCTTGGATTGCTGCTGTCATAATCGGTTTGAGTTTCATGGTTTGTTTCAATTACGACAGTATTTGTAGGACTTGTGTTGAAGAGACATTCGGCATCTGTCAAGCATTGTAAGTATACAACCAGTTTCATTGATAACTTCACATCCAGCTTTTGAGAGTTTAAACATTTCTAAACATCAAAGTGTCCACTACTGAAATCGTCACCTGCGAATCTAAGATGTTTAAGAGGCATTGGCGGTTGTCCAAAGGTGTAAAATATTTGGCCATTTCGGTACACTTAAGCATTTCACTCTTCTAGTGCTCCTGTGTAGTATAATTATCTCCTGTACTGTCATCAGTCCACACCTTGAACCTGTCCCAGTCATTCAATACATAAGACACAATGTTCCTCTGGATATCAAGAGTGAGCCTGATATGGCCGTGCAATATGTAACACAGAGAATGGAAAAGGCAGGTGCCATCTCCGGGCATGGAAACCACTCGGTAAGTGACAGTTCTTTGATCGATGGTGATCACATTGATAGACATGTTAATGGGGGTACGGTTGGAATGATAAAGGAAATGGGTACCTGAACAATGTAAAGTAAGTCTAAAATACCTACACAATAACTATAATCGTAATAAATGAACAATAAAACAGCGGAGAAGCCGTGGATTAAATAAAAAGGCTGTAGTTATCAGCAGGGAGACGTGAATACCGTGGCAAAGCAAGGAAGGGAATGTAGAGACTGGAGCGACAGACGGCCTTATATAGGCAGGCAGCCAACAACGTGGGAGGCATTGGGATGGGGGACCCAACGCCACCTCACACGGTGACCGAGCTGCAGGCTATGGACGTATATATGTACGTAAGTAGGATTCAGTTAGCATTGGGAACCCGCGTACCAAATTTCTTGAAGATGGGCCCATAAATAACAAAGACCGTTGAAAAGTTCAATATGACGGCCGACAGTGGCATCATATCACCGAAATAAGTACGTACATCGGTTTTGGTTAGCGCAGGGAAGCCACCTACCAAATTTCGTGAAGATGGGGCCATAAATAAGAAAGTTGAACATGGTGAACATTGTCAACCGTTATGACCGTTACGCATAGAATTTCGAAATAAAACCTGCTTAACTTTTGTAAGTAATCTGTAAGGAATGAGCCTGCCAAATTTCAGCCTTCTACCTACACGGGAAGTTGGAGAATTAGTGATGTTTGGAAAATTCAATATGGCGGCCGACAGTGGCGTCATACCACCGAAATAAG